>JAJJXE010000020.1:0-28901 GCA_022432365.1 Hypoxylon sp. FL1284
TTCGTCGGACCAAATCATACGCGAGTTCAACATTGGGTCAGCTTCGGCAACGGCCACCTTTGCACAGACGGAAGAAGCCAAGGCGCGGATACTATCTGCGGCCACATGTCTTTATCTTATGTCGCCGACAGTCGGCATTAGGCCCGACAGGTGGACGCCTGAGTATCTATCACAGGCGCTGGCAGTATACCTGCGAAATGCGCTGCAGAGCTCTGTCGCGTCGCTAGCGAGATCCCTCGCGGCCCTTCCGTCTCTAGACCGCACCCTAGCGGAAGTCTCGGCGCGCTGCCTGAACATATTAGCCCTCGAGATCATCCTCGCCACGACCAAGGCCCCAGCGCATCCGCTCCTCCCAGCGCAGAAACACGCGTCCTCTGACAAATCCAACCTGCTGCAGCCGCTGCTGGCGTACCTCGAGACCGGCTCCCTCGCGTCCTACTTCTGGCGCACCCTGGCGAGCAGCCTAGCACCGCGGGTCCAGGAGATTATGAACCGCGGCGGCGTCTCAGCGCGCACGCTCAGGACGAATCGCCAGAACGTCGCAGAGGCCATTCGGGAGTGCGTCATCCAGGGGAGTCAGCCCCCGAGCAACATGACGCCTTCCAAGGGCAAGGCTTCCAAGGGAGACGCGGAAAAGAGCGGCGGATGGGACCGCGAGGTGGCTGTCATGGTTGGGAGCGTGGTTGGAAATCTCGGTAGATGAGGGACCGTAGACGCATCAATCTTGGGCCCTTATTCGGCTCGAGCCGCGCGTACGGAGAGCACGGCTCATGAGATTTGAGGCCTGCTTTGGGCACGTATTCGATCATGATCAGTAGAACAACGATTCAATTGACTACGATGCCTCCTTTTCCATCTTGTGCCCGCGACGGCTCGTTCCCGTCCAAGAACGCGCGATTAAGAGACGATACGTTGGGCTCGGTATCGACCGCGTTGTGGGGAATCCCGACCCGCGATTTCACATGCAGTCAGAATTTTTGTCCGGCGGTTTCTGATATGATTCGGTTTGCCCAAATTGAATAATCTAACCGATCCAATACAAGGGATAGATCGATTTAAGCAGGCCAAGCTAGCTTTCAAATTTTTATTTTCTTTCGTCTTCTTCTGCAGTACATATATGCCTCACTAAATATCAGTCTCCCGCTCCGAGAACTCCCTGGCCGGAGCCCTCTTGGCCTGAGGTTGGCGAGAAAAATCCGATTGAAACTTATGACACCCTCTCGTAGGGCCTGATTCATAGCCTGATTCACGCAAAGGGGGGGGGGGGGGGGGGGGGGGGGGGGGGGGGGGGGGGGGGGGGGGGGGGGGGGGGGGGGGGGGGGGGGGGGGGGGGGGGGGGGGGGGGGGGGGGGGGGGGGGGGGGGGGGGGGGGGGGGGGGGGGGGGGGGGGGGGGGGGGGGGGGGGGGGGGGGGGGGGGGGGGGGGGGGGGGGGGGGGGGGGG
Source organism: Hypoxylon sp. FL1284 (assembly GCA_022432365.1). Classification (NCBI taxonomy): domain Eukaryota; kingdom Fungi; phylum Ascomycota; class Sordariomycetes; order Xylariales; family Hypoxylaceae; genus Hypoxylon; species Hypoxylon sp. FL1284. Next base: position 1,443 of record JAJJXE010000020.1, read on the forward strand.
GGGGGGGGGGGGGGGGGGGGGGGGGGGGGGGGGGGGGGGGGGGGGGGGGGGGGGGGGGGGGGGGGGGGGGGGGGGGGGGGGGGGGGGGGGGGGGGGGGGGGGGGGGGGGGGGGGGGGGGGGGGGGGGGGGGGGGGGGGGGGGGGGGGGGGGGGGGGGGGGGGGGGGGGGGGGGTGGGGGGGGGGGGGGGGGGGGGGTGGGGGGGGGGGGGGGGGGGGGAACGGAAAACGGGCCGTTTTGCATCTGTAGTCCGAGGCCATCGGCCGGTCTCGAACACCGCGGGCTTCTTTTCATGTTCTTCGGCACCACTGCATATGTCGAGTCGTTGCATACATAGTACAAATACAGAGCCCAGAGTGGTGTCGAAGTCGTACGTGGGAATACCTGCGATGCGATGTACCTGACCGACATACGATGGAGGAGTGCTCGACAGGACGATATCGTCCCGGCGCTAATCTATATTGGTGCTCCTTTAGCTTGACACGGGCTGAGAGACGTCCGATGGCAGAGCGAGTTGGGATAGGGCTTATGAAGTGCAGATGTGTTTGAATTCCGCGGTACAGGAAGGGTCTTGGGCGGATGGTGGGGTATGGAGAGGTGCTGTTGGGTGCAGAATATTGCATGTGAGCTGTGCTAGCTGTTGGCTCTAGCTGTCCCGTCTAGCAGCGGTCTGGCTACTGCTCGCCTGCTAACTGTGATAGCTAATTCCGCGAACTCGCGTGCTAATATTAGCCCAGTTGTATTGCTCTTCCCTTACCTCCATGCTTCCCCATACTCACCCAGGTATCCGATCCTGTCCATTCATAAGAGCTCCTTGGGCTGCTTACATATATGTTCCTGGCATACGGCATAGCCAACTCTCCTATGCAATGGAATGTGTTGATGTCACTGCTATATGTGGCCTATTTCTTTCTTACATGTGCAGTATAGATATAAATATCTAGTACTCATCCTGCTCTTGGTGAAGTCACGATTAGGCTAATCTTTGCTGAGGCGTTACATCTTTACGACGTCATCTGTTGCTCGAGGTAGAGGTACGTACTCACTTCTCTTTCCTTTCAGCAGCCTTCTAGGGGTTTCAGCGGACCGGGCTGGCCAGCCCTTCGGTCCTCTGGGCTTTTCCTAGCCTGGTCTTTTCACCATGTGCCAACGTCACAGGCTCACATCCGTAGGCTCAATATCACGACAGTAAACGCAACACACCATCGAAATATCACCACACACACACACCTGCGCTTCGTCCGTCTGGAGTTTGCGAATCCTTGAATCCTAGGCTGGGCTTCGCCTATGTAACCGACCTACATATAGGTAGACGTCTATGTACCTGATCTGCACTATACTCTAGATACATTCTCATTGTAGGTTCGTTCATCTGATCTATGTCGTATCGTTTTCTTCCCTCCCTGCACGTCGTCGTCGAATTGGACACATACCTGATTCCTTCATAATAAGCCCATGCTTAAGGCTTAAGCTGTACTTTGTATCGTGCCTGGTCTCCCGGTTAGCCTACCCTTATTCCTTTTTTATTTTTGTTTTAAAACTCTTCAGCCCAAAGTCGGAGCGAACCGCCAACCTAAGAATTGGCATTGGCATCGCAGTGGCATTGGCACATTGCCATGAGCCCAGGCACAAGAAACGACCGATATCACTCGTCCCAGCTTCTGTCCACATCATTCAGCGTCGTTCCAGGAGCGAAGCCTCCTGGTTACATCGACCATACCTCGCTCTTCCCTCTATCCGCTATCAGCTTCTGCTTCCAATTGCCCAGCAACCCGGCCCAGTCCACAGCACGCCCACAGCGCACACCCTGCAGCCTGCATGCAGCCTGCAGCCCGCAGCCCGCTTCTCATACCCCACTACAGCACCTAGAAGGCTCGACTAAGCCAATTATCATTATTCTCATCACCGCAACAGCTGCCCCGCTATGCGCCTATGTTGTTCTAGCCTTCTACACAATACATTAATTAGATTCATCCCAGCTTGCTTATATTCATTCCCCTTCTCTCTGTGCTGTTGTTGATAGACCCTTAAACACCCCTTCGTCGAGATTTCTTGGTCCTATTTCCCTCATTGGCCGTCTTCGTTCACTATTTGCCTGGTACATTTGTCGCACTTCCAGATCTTGCCCTGATAGCATCACCTACTCTGAAGCTGTCCGCCGTTATCGCAGAATCGCAAGCTTCTGCCACAATCCAGTCTTTCCAGAACAGTGCAGCTAAAAAGACATGGCAGAGAACAGTCGAAAGGCCGAAACTTCAGCTAAAAAAAACGTCGTTTGGGAAGCTGAAAGCATGTCTCGCTCACCTGAAGCCTCTGGCGGTGGAAAGCAGTCGAATGAATCGCCAGACCTACCGCCGCACGAGCGTACTTCCGTTACCAAAGTTCCCGTTACACCGGGTATCCAAAACTCGACTTACGCACGAGCGAGCAGCCATATGACTAAACCCGCGAGTCCGAGCTACTTCATAAAAGACCCGGCCACGCAAAACAATGCTGCCCCGAATGCCCCTCCGACAGAGTCTCCTGCCGAAGCTTCCTCCCCCTCGAGTCTCGCAAAAGGCGCCACTTCACACCATGAGGTCCTGCGACGGATGAGCGTGTCGTTGAGGGGACGAAGAGAATCTATATCGGAAATCAAGGCTGCTGCTCCTGATTTAGCTCTCAGCGGTAACATCCTTTCGGTCACTTTCACGACCCCCCACTCCATGAAATACCACAAGGGCGGTGAATGGGTTAGTGGATATTAGATTTCAAGGCGGATATGATCTAGGACTAATAATGAGCAGGAACTGGGCTATCGCCGCGGCCAATCAGCACTTTTTGACTCATTTTCCTACCTTTCGTCTGACGAGACACCTTGGAATCATACCGTCGTTGCGTGGACGGGCGAGATCGAATCAGCTGCCGAGGCTATGCCCACATCGGATGTTGCTCCAGACACGACTGCTAAAATCCCTGGCCTAAGTCATCTATCTGCACCCATACCGCTCGACGGGGAAGCGCCACCAACACCACCCGAGTTTGATGGCTTATGGATTCCGCGGGAACACCAGGCGGACCTAGAGAACCGACTTGCCCATGACAAGCGCATAAAGACGATTCCCGTGTGGTTGTCCGATGATACAGAGACGAGTGACGATGGCATCACGCTGAACAACCAAGCAAGATGGAGGAGATACGCGGAACACACGATATATCCCTTGTTCCATTACAAGCAGCACGAGCCCAACGACGGACGGGCGGAGCGAGTTGAGTGGGCTGACTACTTCCGCACCAACCTGAAGTTCGCAGACAAGATAATCGAGATTTACAAGCCGGGAGACATTGTCGTTATCCACGACTACTTTCTACTGTTGCTGCCCAGCATGCTCCGACAGAGAGCGCCAAACATGTATATATCGTTTTTCCTCCACTCTCCGTTCCCGAGCAGCGAGTTTCTAAGATGTTTGCCACGGAGAAAGGAGGTGCTTGAGGGAATGCTTGGTGCCAACCTCGTGGGGTTCCAGTCTTACAGCTACTCACGACATTTCGCAAGCTGCTGCACCCGCATTCTGGATTTCCCTTCGGATTCAGTTGGAGTCGACGCGTACGGGTCTCGGGTCGAGGTGGGCGTCTTCCCCATCGGGATCGATGTTGGCAAGGTAGAGCAAGTCGCGTGGTCCAAAGACGTGTCAGAGATGCGTAACGCCTTACAGAAGCTTTACCAAGACAAGCACATCATTGTGGGACGAGACCGGCTGGATAGCGTCCGCGGTGTAGCCCAGAAGCTCATGGCGTTTGAGAGATTTTTAGAGCTCTACCCGGAGTGGAGAGAGAAGGTAGTGCTGATACAGGTTACGTCACCGAACACGATCGACGAGCCGGAAGAGCAGCCGGAGAAGACGGTAGCAAGCAGAGTCAACGAGCTGGTGATGAGAATCAACGGCACGTATGGCAGCTTGGGGTTTTCGCCGGTGCAGCATTATCCGCAATACTTGTCACCGGCAGAGTACTTTGCACTTCTAAGGGCGGCAAACATTGGCTTGATCACCTCGGTCCGAGATGGAATGAACACCACTAGTCTCGAATACGTCGTGTGCCAGCGCGACACACACGGTCCGCTTATCCTCTCGGAGTTTAGCGGCACTGCAGGTAGCCTACGCGACGCGATACATATAAACCCCTGGGATCTCACCGACGTGGCCAACCAGATTCATAACGCTCTCACCATGTCAGCAGAGAAGCGGATGTCCATGCAGTCGAGCCTCTACCAGCACGTCACCACCCAGAACGTTCAAAGTTGGATTGCAAAGTTCCTGCGCAAGCTCGTCGGCACGCTGGCGTCAACCAAGAACAGCAATGTCACGCCTCTGCTGGACCGTACCCTGATGCTGAAGCAGTATCGCGATGCCAAGAAGCGTCTTTTCATGTTCGACTACGATGGTACTCTGACCCCGATTGTCAGAGATCCCCAGGCGGCTGTTCCGTCCGAGCGCGTTATCCAGACGCTAAAGGCATTAGCATCGGACCATACAAACGCCGTGTGGATCATCTCGGGCAGAGATCAGGACTTCCTCCAGCAGCACCTGGGTCATATCTCGGAACTGGGCTTCAGTGCCGAGCACGGAAGCTTCATTAGACATCCGGGCGACAACACTTGGGAGAACTTGGCCGAGAAGCTGGACATGGGTTGGCAAGCGGATGTGGTCGACGTCTTCCAGAAGTATACCGACCGCGTGCCTGGTAAGTTCGCTTGCTGTCAAAGGATATTTCAACTTGGTAATGAATGTGGTTGGCTGACTAATTTCCAGGCTCATTCATCGAGCGCAAGCGTTGCGCCCTGACTTGGCACTATCGCCAGGCTGATCCCGAACAAGGTCAACACTCGTCAGAAGCCCTGCACAAGGAGCTCGAGGCAACTGTCGTAAAGAAATGGGATGTCGACGTGATGAAGGGCAAGGCCAATCTCGAAGTGCGGCCGACCTTCATCAATAAGGGAGAGATTGCCAAGCGCCTTGTCAATGACTATAACAAGGACATAGCACACATGGCCCCATCAGGCACGTCTATTCCGAAGAACAAAGAAGGGAGGTTGGACTTCGTCCTGTGTATGGGCGACGACTTCACCGACGAGGACATGTTCCGGGCTTTGAACAGTCTCAGCGGATCCCAGGTCAACATGGACCACATCTTCACTGTTACTATCGGTGCTAGCACGAAGGTGACGCTGGCAAAGTGGCACATGCTGGAGCCGGAAGACGTCATCGAGTCGATGGCGCTGCTGGCTGGAGTCGGCCTGAGCGGCGAAGCCCACGAACAGCTGAGCCAGGTCAACCTGGCCACGGTGGCAGGACTCGAAGGTCACGTGCCCGAGTGACTCCCGAAATCGAAGCTATGATGATGATGATATCGTTAGACGGAACAGAGACGGCATCTAGACAAGAAGCGTTGGCGCTAGGCGGTTTAGGGGACCGGGTTAGAAGGATTCACTCGTGCGTACGAAGTCACGATAATACTATTGTTGTTTTTTTCCCTCGCTGTCGCATACAGATTAAATTCGAAAAGAGGGTGGAAATCAGGGGTTACAGAGGTCTAGGGCGAGGCACACACGAGTTCAGTGGCGATAAATGTTCGGGTTTTGTTTTTGTTGTCGAGCTTAGAATAAATCAGACTACTATTCTCAGGCAGAATTGATCGTTCCAGGCACGTATTGACGTATGTAGAGTTCTTACCTACTGTATGAGCTGTATACATTTGAGTAGACCCAATGCTGTGGATACGACGGAAACTCGGAATGCCTTACTCTTCGTCAAGTGTCTATAATTGTATAATTGTACCAATCATCATTGCTGCCCTTTCCAGCTAAGGCTGACTTGGTGTCACCTCTCATATCTAGTCCGGGGTTACAATTACCAGCTTTCTGGCCCGTACTACCTATACGTGCTACTTTAAAACTATGTAACACAAGGCTGCAGCTAGACCCATATGTGGGCTAATGGTTATTCGCCTTGCAAGGGGTTGAGGGGCGCGGCTGTCGTGGCCGCCATTGGGGTCGCGTTTCGAGTTTTTTCTGTGTTACTTCATTTCACGCTCATGGAGGTATAGAAAACTGAGATATAGCGACCTGGATATATAGTACCTATCCAATGTGAATGTTACGTTGCAAGGCTACTCCCGCTTGGTAGTAGGAACGCAACTGTCAATTGACATGGCTTGAGGTACTCGTTGAACACCTGGTTAGCCCCTTTCGAAGGTCTGGTCTATTTTGGGGCAATAGGGGAATGGTTCTAGAAGGGTGGCAGATGTATGGCAGCGGCGGGTTGTCACATGCTCATAGAAAGATTAAATGCTAGGCAGATTTCACTGCAGTCGAGATCTGAGGATGTTCGTTGCTGTTGAGGCTAATGCCACAATATCGTACTTAACTCCTTTGTCTGCTTGGAGCCCCCGAGATCATGGTCACTATAGTACCGAAGCACTACACACGAGAAATAGCTGGCTATAAAACTGTCCGTCGTAGTGCCGTCTACTATATCTTCAGATACCGGGTCCAGTCCTCCCGAAGCAGCAAGGTTGCTTGCATTAATTGAAAGTACATACCTAGTTAGACAAGATGCTTTGTGAGATTTGACAGGGATGTCTAACTTTCATCACTACGACGGCAGTTCTAATGCTGTCGAAGCCACGAATATTCATGTGTTAAGGCGTCTTTAAGATTTGCTCGCGGAAATTCGAAGTGCCTAGCTACTGCACATCCTAAGGTAGACCATCTTGTCATCATTCCACACACGCAGAGAGGTTTTCGGGGGATATAGTCATAGTCGTTTAGCAATATAGTATATCGACCCAGCCGTCGACTTCTGTAACGGTGGCGTATGACTTGTACAAATGCACGAATGGCAAGGCGTTTATGTTGAAGGTTCTATTATTTGGAATACTTCGTAGCGAACTCGTGGCTGTCAATATATTAGGTAAGATGCACGAGATGTTGTGTGTGCTATAAAGTGGCAGTGGTTTGGAGCACGGTAGTAGCAGCATACCATGCGAGCATGTAACATGACTTGATGGGTTGACGTAAGCCCAGCTGGAGAGCCGTTTCACAAGCACCTATTCATATGCTAGGCAAGTCACCTGTTGAGCCTAGGTATACTATATCTACGTCTCGGGTTGATTGATGTATGATGGGAAAATCGTACATGTCATCAAGGTGGGGGGGGGGTTGGCTTCTTGGAAGATTGACGTCTTGGAGGGTTACGTCTTTGGGGTACTCGGACTGCCGAGGGGTCCAGTCAGTCATGCTCATCGTAAGCGACATATACGACACGCCAGATGTAAATGGGGATACGAGGCGCCGGCAATTGGAGTGAGTGAGCTATGTATATAGGTGTCAACATAAGCCGAAGGATCATTAAAAGTGCGGATACGGAATGCAACCCCAGCTGCCGACCGGGTTTATTTTCTTATCTAATTATTATGTTCTTTAAAAAGCACCTGATAATTATATAATTGCGGAGTGTGGTAGTTGGAGCCGTCTTCTGTTGGAGCCGTCTTCTGTTGGAGCCGTCTTCTGTTGGGGCTCGGGCTTAGGTGAGACAACTCACGCGGGTCCGAATTAGAAGTCAATTGGCGGGAAGTAGATAGGATTGAGGCTCTTCATATGTGTCCCTGATTAGTGTACAAGATTAGGTCCATGTCACACGCAGTTACTCAACACCGGTGTCGTAAGGGTCTACCGCTGGGCACTACATGTAAGAATCTTATAAGATTATCAGGATGCTACATATTAATAGTAGAGAATCTACACGCATAGAAATTACATCGGAAAGGGTTGAGTCTGGTAACTTACGAGACTCGGTTGATCTTTTAGCGTTTTCTAGAATCTTCATAGAGCAGGTATTACCATTCCGTTGCGTCCGTGGCTAAAGGGTATCCAGTTATACCCAATGTACAGAACAATAAGGTAGACCGGGTGAACTGCGTGAGTAATGGCTTTGAATGTTCTGTAAATACATTTAATGCTCAAAATAGCTTACCAATGAATGGTTAATCATCGCGGACAAGGAATACGGAAATGTAGGTGCGTTCCGAGCGATCACGTTTCGGTTTCGGGCGACAAATATACCACGAGATCTCTACCGTTATGTCGGTAATTATTTTGCACTTCCGCGGGTCTAACCAGATAGCGACTTCGTGGGGGTTTTAGAATCTCGGGACTCGTTCTAGAAAGAGGCATATGCCGAGGGCGTTGAAATGTATAGGATCGTTCGAGTATGGGTTGGAGGCTAAGCAGGAATCAAAAGGATTTAGAGCACATATTAGAAAGAAAGTCGGATGCCGTACTAAGCATCACACTATTTTATACATTTTCGTGTAAGGTATATTGTGACGAGGGCTGATATAGGACTCGGAATTAGTTATTCAAATTCAACTAATAATTCTCTTGGGTCTCAAGGGCCTTGTCCCTCTCTCCTCTTGAGAAGAGGGAGGAAAGGCTCCTACTTATACACGTTGGGCTGACCGCCTTTAGTCAGTCATCCTTTATCTTCTCCAAGCGCCCTAGGCGCTGTTGGAGCTGTTGGTACGTTCTTGCAGGTCGCCGTATAGTGGTTCAGCCTATAGGAATATCCCTAATGCCTCCATCGCCAACATCTCTGCCTTGGGGCCATATCCATACGTGTATTGTCTGATCGATTGGTTATAAGGCTTTGATATGTCTCTTGGCACCCCGGGCCGTATCCGGCCGTGTGACATATATAGCATCTTCTATTAAGGTACAGCGGATCAGCGAGAGTATGTGGGACTTTTCTTCCTTGGCAGTTTCAAGAGATGATTCAGCTGAATGGCGTTTTTCATATCCTTTTAAGTGACCACGTAAAAATACGAGATAAAGCAGGAAATGTGTGGGCGAATTACCACAATGTAAGTCAGAGAGCATTATATTTCTCTTCTGCCATATAGCCGGCAAGGTGGCTTGGAAACCAGAAGAAGGTGGAAGATATCATAGCGTGCTAGGCCTAGAACGCCCTCGTGGACTTTCGTGGCTCTTGCTTCAGCCCTTACACCGTTGCCACCGTTATTAGCTCAGAAGATAGAGGCGGGAAGTGTCTTGAATGTAAGACAGCCGAGAGCCCATGGCACGAATTTTGCAATACCCGAAGTCTATCGTCCAAAATGTCAACCTGAAGACATTACGAAAAGACCGTGAAGATATCCATCTGTAAATAATTCCTTGTTTGCCAAGTGTAATCTAGAATGGAAGGTAGTTGCAGTATCACGGGAGACTGTCTGCCACCACTTCATCGTGCAATGGAAGAATATGTCCTCACCAACTTATTTTCGTTCTCATTATCCAGCACGTCGATATATAATTTCAGCGAAGAGCAACGGATTCCACTGTAGGTATTCCTCGAATAGTTTGGTAACAGGTAGTGAGGCATACACTCTCGTTACACACATACTCCCCTTGACGCTTAGGTCCTTGACACCAGGCAGTAAGCATCAGCTGGGTCCTAACCTGGCGACTCTACGTCGTCGACTTTGGCCTGGACAGCCAACGACCGTTAGGACCTCTAAAATAACACTCTGTTTCAGCCAGGTAATCAGCAAGGCCGCGAGTAACCGCCGCACTGGAAATAGCGACGGCGCAGCGTAGAAAGGCTTACGGTGGTGATCCGGTACACGAAGGCGGGGGTCAGATGGGGGAGTACTATGTGTAGGTAGAGGGAGATTCAGCTCACTGCATATCCTATCTAGGTAAGTATAGCGAGTCAAATCCAAAGCGCCGTCAGACACGGGTATGTCGTACAGACGAGAGGACAGACAATGTACTCCTGGCCAAGAGGTGGGCTGTCCAGCCATCGCCCACCTCGCACGCGACAAGACGTTCTATCGTAGAACAATCGGGGGGAGTGTCTTAGACAGCAACGTTACCTACCTCGCGGCCCGTCTATCTATATCTGCTGAGTTGCGCCGCAGTGTCTTACCCTACCCGGCACCCAAGGCATACACGTACATACCTGGGTAGGTAGGCACATTGCATGTGATGTCCGCCGGACGCAGATCTGCGAGAGCTGATTCTGCGCGTACCCGAATGAGATTTGGTAGCCGGACGGTCGGGAGAACGGATGGGGCCGGATGGCACATATAGATTGTACACGCGAAGTACAAGATACAAGCTCTGCCGGCCGTCAGTGTCGGGGAGGGCTAGGCATATGACGGCGAGCCCAGAGTTGAGGCTACCTGCCAGGGAGCCTGCCCTACGCTATTAGGTGGGGGACTGTCTGTGTTGCGGCGGGGGAGGCAGTGCCATCGAGACGCACACGGATTACATGTAAGCAGAAAGAAGTCCTATGTGAAACAGTTTGGCTGGGTCTGTATATGCGAACGAGAGCCGGCTGTCATAGACTCATACATAGCTCATGCATGATTCCTACATACCCATCTCACGCGCAGGATACGACATTTGGATACCGAAGTTCGTGGGCGACCTGAATGGGGTTGATTAATAAACAGGTAAGGCGGATCTGCAACTAACTCCTAGATAGATATATTTATCCCGGGTGTCTTTCTAACCACGTGGGCGCAGGGATGAAAGATCGGGCACCCCTGGAAAGCTTCCAAACTGGCCTGACTGGTAGCATTAAAGTACATACGTACATGCCTACCTGGTAGAGTTGGTTCATATATACATGTAAAGTGCGCTTTATCACGCGTCACCGAAGTGCTGATTTGTTTGTAGAATGCGAACAACTCCGAGCCTCAGGACGGTGATAGGCCGAGGCTCTACGCACCGCGCACAGTGCTGCCGCAGAGCTGACGTGAACCTTGTCGCTGGCCTGATTCTACATAGTACATGTCTCGTACCTGGCAGGGGTAGAAACACTCCCCTCCATCACCCCTCCATCTCCCCCTCCATCTTCCCTCCCATATTAGCTAAACCGGCGTGCGAGACGATATACCTACAGCGATCGTCATAACGCTCGCTATTAACGAATTATACTTCCCGGCCCGCTAAGCGCCGAGTGGAAGGTTGGGACGAGCATCCCACAGGGGTTGACATGTATCAGGCCCGTTAAACAGCCACCCAGCCCGGCCGGGTCTCGTGCCACCTTCTGGAAGAAGAAACCGGCTGCCTTTATTTACTCGTCAATCGGCTTAACATTCCAAACCCAAAAGGAAACACGACCTTCCACGGCAGCGGCTTGTGGTACACAGGGTCAGGGAGCACGGCAGATATACGGGCGGCTGGCCCGGCGCAACGGCAATAAGGCACAGGATCTCAGGCGAAGAATCATTGGCGGGGCTCAGCCTTGAGGCGTGTAGAATATGCTCATGTTCCATCCCTTGGATGTTGGGACGAAGTATACAGTAGGTAGTACATAGCCGTACCGCCAATACTTTCCCACGTTGGAGCCTTCGCATGGCCACCACGTGCGTTTGACCCATATATGTACGACGCATGCGCGGATGTGTGCGGGCACCAAACTGGTGGAGGGAACCGCTGCACGTACATAGTAAAACACGGCACGCAATGAATGGCAAGGCCTGCCTGCCAGTCTGCCTCGCCCGTCTCACGTATCGCAACCAAGTCTTGACGCTGACTGGCTACGGGCATAACATGGTTTTGTGGTAGCTAGGGTAGTCGTCGCAATATGGTTGCGTTGCATTGTTTCGAGTCTCAACTCGTGCCCCAATAACAAATACAACCCCTGAAGGCCATGTGCCGGGACAATTCTCGTCCAATGGCCTCGAGCGACTATCGAAACGCGCATCTGTAAAAACCAGCCTCGAGCCGACCTTGGTCCGTTGGATCGGAGCCGTAGCATAGAGCCAAGCGTCGCACCCCTGTCTGCCCTCCAGCTCTTCTTCTCCGACGGGAAGGTCGAGGAAGCACAAGACGCCAAACCCGGCAGAAGGATCCGCGCTAGGGTTGCCGTCAACCGAACTGCAGGAGACCTTGGGGCGCGTGCAAATGAAGAGCAGAAAGGCGCCGGGGCAGGCCGGGACGGGCGAGACGAGGCTATTGGTGGGAAAAGGGGGAGCTGGGCGCCTGTGTGGAATCCTTCCGTGTTTACTACTACCAATGCCACCCCTAGAAATGCGAGCGGAAGGGGGTTGGCTGTGGGAGGAGCCGCACGCTGCGGATGCCTGCCGGAGCGTTGGGACCTACGGCGGTGCCTGGCTTGCTGCCGGCTTGGTCGACGCTTACTTTGATAGTCGACATGCCCGTCGGCCTTCCCGAGCGGCAGGTAAGCAACGGACACTAACGCCGGGCACTAACGCCACTGCTACCACATGGCAGCGGCATGCTAGGTTGAATAACCTACCTGCACGTAGGCAACATGTAGGCAATAGACTAGGGTATGCCACACCGCCTCGTGCGGGATCTGGGGATCGTCATCTGGTACCGAGAGGCAGGTTGCCTTGTCATATTGCACGTGGCAGACGACAGGGGAGAAGGGGAAGGGAGGGTCTCGGAGTCTTGGTGTGGGGGACGAGGCTGCGAGACAGCATGGCAATGACCATATTTCCCCGAGGCCGTCTTACAGGGGCTGTGCAGAGCGGTCTCAGCGACCCAGAGGAAGAGGTAGGACTGCGGGGATCTTGTTGCGGAAGGTTGCTCAGGAGGAATTGTTGGGAATCCCTTGGTAGCTTACCGTAGAACACCCCAGGTGAAACGCACGAACGACGAGGGACAGCACCAACAGGTTGGGACGTGAGGTATGACCAACGCCGGATTGAACAGACTTCTATAGGTAGATGCTATACATAATGCTGAAGTAGAGACCCAATCACCCCCTCTCATATTAAAAATGATAAGCAAGAAAATAACTGAAGTAGATGCCCTTAACCCTCGTAGCCCAGCATAATGTTACATGAATTCCCAAAAGTCCACGCTCCGTGAGGTTGCTTTCCCGTCTATCTATTTATCGTACAGTCGTTGGGTGAATGCTGTGCGTATTCGGGATGAAGAGATCGTACGTAACACCCATGGAGTGATTCTCATCCGTGCTAGTTGTTGTTTGTGCCGTTGCTCCCGCCGGAGGTGCCGTTGAACTGGCTTGTGAAGGTGCTCAGTGCCGTTGACATGGCCGCTCGATGATCGTATTCGGACGTCGACCCGGTGATGAGACGGCCCAAGAAGTCGTTGTTCCCCGATCCAGTCGTTCCTGATGTAAGACGCTCGGCTCGCATGCGTTCCTGTTCGGCACTCGTGCTTGGTGACGCGTGCCTGATGAGACCCCATGTTAGCAATGTGACGATACCATTCATGAGACGGGAAGGTGACTTACGGGCCAGACTGGCAGCCGCTCGGGATGTTTCCCGTAGAAGAGGTGGCGTTGGGCATTGTGAATAGGTATGGCAACGTGTAAAGGGAGTCGAAGCAAAGGAAAGGGGAAGCTTGGCTAGGTGGAGATGGGAAAGCGTGGAGCAAGCCCGGGTCTCGGAAAGCAATAGAGGTATGTGGGATGAGCTTAAGTATATAGAGCCGTGTAAAGATTGAGGGTGGGATTGGGCAAGATGATATGGCAGAAGGATTCGTCTTTAGTGTTCTGACTATCGAGGAGACTAGAGGTGCCAGATCCCCGGGGGAGACGGATGACTTATATAAGAGAAAAGCTGGGCTCTCGTGAAGGTACTGAGCCTCACCTGCGGCGAGTGGTCCCGCTGGAGCTGGCCATGTAACTATTGATTGATATAGCATATACCCAACTTTAAACGCACGTCTTATCCTGACATGCAGATGGTGCCTCACCGGGGTTAGGGAAAAACCTTGGGGGTGCTTCCTCAGTAGAAGACAAGTTGGATACCTAACTCGTGCGAGAAGCGAATAGCTCCTCTCACAGAACCGGGAGCCATTAGGGCATGGAACGGTTTGGTCTTTCTACATCATCTTACTAGCCCACACGAGTCAGCCTGAGCTGCGTCGACGTGGCTGGGGCCAAGTTAGGTCCACGGTGCTGTCGACGGAGTAGAGAGTAGCCAGGGGAGCAAGAGGCAGCGACACGCGGGTGTCATTTTCGGTCTGTCGCCCTGCCCATTATAGCAAGCTGGGAAACAAAATCTGCAGCAAACTCGCGAGAGAGGTGACTCTTCCCTTGACCCTTGCACTGCATGAAACATACGCGGTCAGCCAACAGTAACCCGCATCGCAATGGGCTACATCAACCTGCAGGGTAGAGAGCGTAATGCAAGGTACTGTAATTCGGGTCGGGAGGGATAATGCAGCCTTACTCAGGTACCGAATCACCTGGCCGACTTGACATGTATGGTGTCCGGCATGATGAGAGGCGACTATGTAATCCGTGCATTAGCGACAACTGTCAACGTAAGTAGCCTGCTTCCGAAGGCGCTGGCAGTTGCTCGGGCTGGAGCCGAGAGGGGGGAAATAAGCCTCTCATAATCAATGGATCAAAATAGACGAGATTTGAAACCAGGCTCAGAGATCGTCGCCCGTCATTAGACTATGTGCTGGCTATAATCGGTATCGAACGAGGCCAGATTGGACTCATGACAACCTGGAAATGTCCAAAATCGGAGTCACAAAAGACCATAGCAGACCCTTTGAAACATCCAACTTAATTTAAGAATCGAGATAATATTATCGGTATATTTCAAATAGTGGATGCGGTGACATTGTGGTCGCATTCGGGGGCGTGGCTTGGCTCACGGTTCGGAGGGTGGTCAGCATTTACCTCCTCTGCCTTTACCTGGCTATGCGGGTAGGCCTTCATAGGCCAGGTACATTTTTGGCAAGTCTCGTGTAACTAATCTGCTTCCACCGACGCAGTGTCTCGTTACCAGTAAAGGATCTCATTATTGAGATTATATGTATGTCCTTCCTATAGTCTTCATTAGCCCTATCATATGACCAACTGCCCAGACACCCAATTGGAACGTCCCGTCTGACGTGAAACCGTGCATCATTTCGGCCAAGTTGCAGCGTTACACGCAGCCTTACCGGAAATAAAGTCCTCTGCAGAAACCCGTCGTAGTATATACTTACCTCTTGCGCGGCCGTAAAATTTGAAACTCGCATTTACGAGAGTCTATACGCGTCATTTCTCTTTACCGCCAAAAAGGCTAGGCTCCAGAGCTGCCTGATATCGCTTTCTGTAATGGCCTGTCAGCATCGCACCTAATTTCGCCTGAGACCGGTCTACGAACCAACCGGGCGCTGTCCTTGCTGGGACGGCAGAGCACCCAAGGGGGTATACTGAAAGTCGCCGTCCCTATAGACCCAACTCCAGACCTCGCTGCTGAGGTGCTCTCGATTAGCCTCGATGAGGTCCCACAGGTGGTTGTATGCCTCGAGAACGCGCTGATGCAAGGCGGTGTCCGCACAGTACGAAAGCTTCTCGAGCTCGCATCGACCCAGCTGCCGCTCTAGCCCCGCGGCCATCATCGCGAGTTGCCAACTCCAGACCACGGTGCCGTGGTATGCGCTCTCAGTGAAATCCTTCACGTCTGCCGTGCCGTTTGCGTACGCTGGGTTCGCAACTACCAGCCCAACGGATGTGGACAGGCCCAAGGGGAAGGGGCGTAGAATGTTGTCAGCGACCTGCGAAAGAAACCCCGAAATCTGAGCTTCGTCGGTGCTGTTGAGAAGGAAGAGTCGATAACAGTCGTCCGTGTTCATAACCTTCACGATTGGTTCATCGTCTTCGCCGTCCAGAGCTAGACCGTGAAACACGACAGGCGCGCTTAGATCGCTCGCATTGACAGTTCCCGGAAAGTCCGTCACATCGACGTATTTCTCGACGAGGTCTCTGGCTTCTTCGGCTGTGACATTCACCTGAAACAAATCAAGTGTGTTGTCTTCCCAGAAGGTCGCACGCTTGCTTGCAGTCGTGTTCCAGTCGGCATGCGACGGGAAGACGCCACTGTTCGACAATGACGCGATAGCTCGAAGAGCGGCAGGGGCTAAAGCAGTGTTCACGTCGTACGGTACGCGACCTCCGCCTAGGCCGCTAGGGCTGTCGCGCCACTGTCCTACCGTCTGATCTTCATTAAGATGAATGAGGTTGTCCTTTATAGGAAACTGTTCGAAGTCGCCAGTGACTTTCATAATCTTTTCCGCAGTAGCCAAGACCAAGTCACCGTAACTAATTCCGCGGTTCCCGGGTAAGAAAGACGCATTTCTACCGAAAAATGCCTCTTGACGATTGTGTCCGACGGCGGAGTTGACTAGATATTCGTTGAGAGCGATTGGAAGGAAGAAATCGGTGTCAATCATCTTATAGTCGCATTGGGGGTCTGTGCTATCAATCCCTTGTTGCCCATTCAAGTACGTTGCGTAGTCGCCAATGGTTTCCTCGTGGCAGACGCCGCCGTCCTTGGAGTTAATCCGTTCAATAGCCGCACCGAGAATCGCCTCGACCGCTCCCCCATCGCCCTCGCTGAGAATAGGCTGCAGAAGCAGAAAAGAGATGAGACTGTCGCGGCCGAAATACGTGAGGAACCTCCAGGCACCGGCAAGGATTTTTGAACTGTACGAGAGGAAGGCGAGCGATTCTACCTCGTCTGGATTTTGCGAGATAAGAGGTTGTGAAGCCGGATTAAGAAGATCCGTGGCCCCGAGTTGATCAAGTTGAGGATAATTATGCCATGCGTTGAAAGAGTAAGACCCGGCTGTGAAATGGGGTTGGCCGTTAGTGAGGGATATTGATCCTCCGTTGGAGCCGTGGACCGTCAGGAACGTTTCCGTCGTATCGTCGAGCCATACACGGTTGAGCTGGATACCCCCGCCAGGTAGTTGGCTGACCTTGATTGCATCTTGAATTTTAGGAGTTAGGGTGCTTGACCCCTCAACATATTCTCGGATCGTCCTAATACTTCCCAAAATGGCCACATCGAGAATGGCAGATGTGTTGAGTGACAAGAGGCCGCTCACGCCACTCACAAGCGGACTCAATGTGCGATTTGTGCCTGGAATGATCTCCAGTGACAGACTCAGAGACCCGTTGATGCCATTTTCAGGCGAAAGATACGCAACAATTCCACTGTCGCCTGCTGGCCAAGCAATCTAGGAGTCGTTAGGACGACGACAAAAAGTGAGGGGGGGTTGACACTCACGAGAAGTCTAGGGCTAATGCTCTGAAGATCACTATCAGGCAGAGGCGCAGTGACGACTACCTGACTTGCGCCGCTGCAATCGGACGTGAAGTAATTCTCGTACGGAGGATCACTCAAGTGAAGATAGCTGGCTTCACACGGATCCGGATCTTCCGCAGGCTGCTTTCCAGTATGGCCAGGATTAAGATCTTGAGCTCGGCTCAACTTCCCATCTTCGCAGCTTCATGAAGTTAGTCCAGGCACCACAAGCATATATAAAATAGTCTTACATGTATTCTTGGGGAAGATAGCAGTCGCTACCACATCGCACGGTACGCTTCTTGTTAACGACGGGACAGAGAAACGCATCGTGACTACAGGTGTGCTGGGAATCGTTAGAGACTGTCTCTTTCCTGTTCTGGTGTAGCCTTACACTGTTAATGGAGTACCTCGAGTCACCGCAGGGCAATAAGTCGTCCTTAACGTGAGGCGAGCCTCTGCTACCACGAGGGAGCAGGATGGCTAAGAACAGTCCTGCAAATACCATGATGAAGATGGAGAGTTGGCATATCCTACTCCGTCTTGAGCCATGATTCTCATATATACTAGAGCGAGTCCTGGGCTGCCGGGATGCTGCATCGGCAATTGACTCGTGACCTTCGAGGGGGATGCTAAGCGCGTCATCTTCCAGCAACGCCTGGTCGTCATCGTGTATCTGGCGACCATCGGAGGTGTGCCGAAAGAAAGAACTAACAAAAGGTAGTGTGGTTAGTCCCAGAGGTCTCCTTGATAACATGATCTCTCTTCGCCAAACATGACGGGTTGTGATGATAGATTTCTGCGGACGACCGAAGTGAAGTTGTTTTAGGTCAGAAATAAGACTTTAATTTGGAGTCGGGGCTGGGTCCACTAAAGTGACGGCACCCCGGAACCGAATTTCAGGGGTCACAGCGGGGAGCTGAGCGGGGGTCCATAGAGGCTGAAAAGCGCGCTGTGATAGAGTCAGTACAATAGTACAATCCAACAGAGCTCACAGGATATGTATAGGGAAACTGGGGTGGCTTACCGTCGGCCTGATCTGATACCATATATTGCAATGTATGTATCACAGAGTTCTTAGAGCTTAGGTTTTGATACTGTAACTACACACAAGCATACTGCCCCCTTACCCCTTTCCTCTACCCCCTCCCATCACCACCCGCAGCCTCCTTCAGCCTCTCCAGCCGCCCGTCCACCCAGGCCCTGTGCCAGGGCTCGACCTTGCCGCCGAGCACGGCGCATGTGGCGGGCTCGAGCAGCACGACGCCGCGCGCGACTGCCGTGCCGCGCCGCAGCAGCATCTTCTCGCCGATATTGAGCGACCCCACGCCCACCCGGTCCACGCGCTTGAGCTCCAGCCCGTGCACCGTCTGCCCGCGGCAGTCCTGCAGCAGCAGCCGGTGCGTCGCGTTGCGGGACGCCGCCGCGTTGGCCGCGGCTCCGGTCCGGCTACCAGCGGCGTTTGCTGGCGGCGGGGGGATCACTCGGCCGCCGGCTGCTGGGGCGCCGTTGTTGCTCTCTTCGTCTTCGTCTCCGTTCTCGTTGCCCGTCAGCAGCCGGATGACCTCGCGGCCACGCGTCTGCTCGCCGCGCGCGATGGCCTCGAGGTCCTCGACCTGCTCCCACCGGCTGCGGGCGATGTTCTCGACGTCCAGGACCTGCACGAGCACGTCGCGCGCCAGCTGCACCTCCCGCACCTCCGGATTGTGCAGGTTGGGCGGGAACGCAGGCGGAGGCTGTTCCCAGACCCCCGGGACTGTGAGGTCGACCGCGAGCAGGCGCGTCTTGACTGTGGCGATCAGAGCCGGCAGAGGAGGCAGCGGGTTGCGGTTTGGCAGGGCACTCTGTATCCAGGCTAGCAAGGGAGCCGGGATGCCCTGACTTTGCAGGCTGGTGCGGATTTGTAATGGTATGTTTGTACTCATCGTGAGTTGTCGTCAGGCTCTCACTTGGTAACCTGGTTCACGCCAACTGCCATTTGTCGTAGTATTAAGTCGAGAGCTATGATGCTACTCTGGTGTTTAAGCCTTATGAGTTTCCGTTCCCCATGATATTTGAATTAGACGGGCGTCCGGTACTCTGGACGACATGAGATCGAACGTGATATGTGCCCTCAAATTTCAGCATTTGGTTTACAGCATCTCGGCCTGGCTTGGCTCATTAGCTGAGGGAAGTCACAGCAGCCTGTGGGTACTATAGCTGCCGCCACAGTGGCTTCGCGCGCAACCATAGGCGGGAGATCGGCAGCTAAGGCACTAAAACCTTGCTAATGCTCCCTTATGATCTGTACCTGAACCGACTCCAAAACTGCAAACAACCTGTCCCAACCAAACATAGCTTCGATATCTCGTCATCTCCTATAATTGTCTACACGTGAAGTAAAAGTGGTGTGTAATATTTAATACGCAGAGAACACAATGTCCACAATCGCCTCCCCCCGCGACCCGCCGCGGCGCATGAACTCGCAGCAAGGCGGCACGACGCCGACCTCGTCGACGCGCCCGAGCCTCGACACCTCGCGGTCGCCGATCGGGTCGCCGAACCCATCCAGCAGCAGCCCGAACGCGTCCACCTCCTCCTCCGCCGCCGCCCCTCCGCGTCGCAACCGCGCAGCCCTGCGCGAGTACTACAACCTGAAGAAGCAGACGCCGGCGCCGACGCCGCCGCAGGTGGAGGTGACGGACCCGTTCGGGGAAAGCGGGGACGGGCTGCAAGAGCACTACTCGGAGGTGCCGGCGAGCGAGATGGACCGGCCGGGCTTCGACGCCGAGGCGTACGTGCGGCGGGCGCTGGCCGAGAGCGGTATGGAGGAGCTGCTGCGGCTGTACACGCGGGTCCTGGGCGAGACGCGCGCGCTCGATGCCGAGAAGAAGGCACTCGTCTACGACAACTACAGCAAGCTGATCACGGCTACCGAGACGATACGGAAGGTTGGTGCAATGTCTTTTATTTGCTTTAGAGAATCACGGAAGGGGAGGGGGCGATGGTTACGGTGCTGACACGTTGCAAAGATGCGGACAAATATGGACCCCCTGAACCCCATGGCTTCTACGCTGGACCCGGCCATCGCCCAGATATACTCGCAAGCCTCAGCCATTCGAGACTCGCTACGGCAGTCGATCCCGCCGCCCGACACAGCCAGCAAGGAAACGGAGGAGGCCCGGCAGAGGAGAGCGCGAACGAAGCAGCTAGCCATCGACGTTTTGGATACCCCGGACAAGATACGAGCACTCGTTGCTGAGGGACGGCTGGAGGACGCGAGGCAGGAGTGGAAGATGCCGCGGAAGCTTCTGCTGGTCTGGAAAGAGCGAGGATTTGGCGGGCTGGACGTGGACGCATGCATAGAGGACGGCGACGCAGCTCTTAAGGGTGAGCCGAGCAAGAGCAACTGGCGAGACTCGGGCGAGGGAGATTCATAATGGCCCAACCTTATTATCCAGCAAAATACCCGCTACGGAGACATAAAATCCGCAATGTTCCATGTCCCGGCTGTATTCCGTACTAATTACCTACATGTAGGTACCTACTGGTTTGATCAACTCTGGTATACGCTATACATTGCCAGCTCCAGAACAACTCGGGAAATTCCCAGGGGCCGCGACGTGGAAATCCAAGATCTAAGACAGGCTCCTAACATCAACAACCTCGAACGGATCGCGGTCGGCCCTGCTCACAAGGACGCGCGTGTCGGCGTACGCGGTGGTCTCGAGCTCGACCTCGAGCATAGGCTTGAGCCTAGTCTCGAGGTATCTACGCTCCGAGTTGCTGTGGAAGACGGTGACGACGGCCTGGCCGAGCTGGGTATGGCGCAGCGCATAGTGGTGCGCCATCTCGCCCGTGACCAACACCTGCGCGTCGGTAGCGTCCTTGAGCACGTCGGCGCCGGAGCCCGCGCACACGGCCACCTTGGTGATAGTGTCATCCGCCCGGCCCTGGTCCCGCAGCCCCGGCGGCAGCGCCACCATCATGTAGCGCTGGTCGCCCAGGCCGGCCGAGAGGCGGCGCAGCAGCGTCGGCAGCGCCACGGGCCGCGACAGCTCGACCGTGCGGCCGTACCCGGCGCCCTGGTGGCCCTCGGGCAGCGGCCGCGCGATGGGCTGCGCCACTGTGCGCTTCAGCTCGAGCTGGTGCTCGCCGCCCAGCAGGATGTCGCAGAGCCAGTCGTTGAGTCCTCCGCTGGCCGCGTCCATGGCCGTGTGCGGGCAGTAGACGGAGATCCTCTCGGCGGCTAGGCGCAGGAGCAGGGTCTGCATGGGGTCTTTGGTAGTCAGGGATTTCAACGGTCTGAAGATGACGGGGTCTGGATGGTGTTAGTATAGGGTGTCATGCCTCGCTTAGCAGCTATTTTGAGGGAAGCAGTTCGTACGGTAACAAACAATCATCTTGGCCTCTTCTTGCAACGCTTCGTCGACTACCGCAGAGGTCAAGTCATTCGTGAGGAGAACTGTGCCGCCGGTCTCCTTTACGGGTTCCGCCGAAGACAATGGTACTTGTCCCAGGAGTACTATGTCCTCGTACGTCTCGTGTTAGTGTGAGATAACCTAATCGATATAGTTGGTGTTAGTTGGTGTCTTACAGCCTGTGTTGTCCCATGCACTATCTGCTAGTTCCTCTGGGAAGCTAAAGGTTCCGTTAGTATATAAATGATCAAGACTAGTATAAGGACAGGAATGTGGTTTATAGCCTACTAACAGCGTCTTCATCGCAGCTACCACCGCATCTGTCAGGTTTGTAGGCGGCGCCGCCATGGTGCGTGATGAGCTGAAGCTACGTCGATGTATGCTTGAGTGTAGCTCAGTGTAAGAGGCCCCGAAATCTGACGTCCGAGTAGATTGCTGAAGCCTGCTGTTTCTCGGAGCAAAAGTGGTGAATCTGGGTACCGCCAGCCTTGACAAGACAGGATATCGACACAATGAGTAAAATGAAACAAGTTGTTTCGATCGTACTCCTACCGACATTGCAGCTCGCTGCTTGGGCGTGTATCAAACGTGTACTACAGGTCAAGTCAGTGAAATGATACCGTATATCTTATCTTATCTTGCGAGGGGCAACGGACGATTAGCTCCCTGGCGGCGGTCCCTTGTACCCTAAGTGAGCTGTCCGATTTCGTCACCGCGGGGCATTTTACAGCGGCCATCCTGCCGATTCAAAGCCATCATCTCTGCCAAGATTTCCCGAGATAAAAAGACACCCAGATTCCGTACCCGAATGCGCAAATCATGGCCGAAGCTACTGCTACAATAACGGAAGACTCTCTCCGCGCGGTGTTGACGGAGCGCCTCAAGGCGATTCACGTCGAGGTGACGGACATGTCAGGTTCGTGCTCCCCATCTTCATTTCCCTTGCCTCTTCTTTCATCCATCTGCCTCCATCACAAAACTCCCAAGACCCTCCAACTTTGCGACCAGCGATAACCAACAAACACATCTGACAAAAAACTAGGTGGCTGCGGCCAGTCCTTCTCGTCGCTGATCGTGTCGCCCGAGTTCGAGGGCCAGAACAGCCTAAAGCGCCACCGTGCCGTCAACGCCGCGCTGCGCAGCGAGATCGCGTCCATCCACGCCTGGAGCGCCAAGTGCCAGACCCCCGCCGAGTGGGAGCGCGACAAGGCGAGCGCGCCGCCCACCGCCGGGCTCGAGAACGGCCACGTCACCGGCACGACGGCGTGAGGCGGGCGGGAAAAGGGAAGCCGATCGGACAGAAAGAAATATAAAGGAACTGATAAGATAAAGGTCTACTGCTTAGTTCGTTACTATCCATGATGGATTCCAGAGAAGAATAACTTTCTCTACCCACGTACATGTCGAGGTTGAATAAACGCCTACTTTGAGAGGGACAGGATGGAAGATCAATTCTAGTAGGCGGGCAGGCATCAAGCAAGGCGTGTAGCAGCAGGAAATAGATCGCTGTACAACAACTATACAGTCTTCTATCGTCACTTTCTTCTCTTCCTACCAAGCTACGCTTTGCAATCCCTGTCAGTTCGTAGTATTCGCTCTCCTAGCAGCTTCGTCGCGTAACGAATCTCTTTCCTCCGCTCCTGACAAAGGTGCACGCAAGAGCACGGCCGTCCGTCCATGTCAACCTCCCTGCCATAGTCCACGCTTGCCATCACAGCTCCACCAAGAGCTCTTCGTCCACGCTTCTTTTCTGACCTTTCCGGCGATCACCGTTAGCCCACGGATTGCTGAGCGCGTCTGCCCGGTCGGAGGGCTGCGGGTTCCGCTCCTCCTAGAAGAGACCCAGCAGATCGTCGTTGTTCGAGCCCTTCTTCTGCTCCGCGCCGGCGTCCGCGTGGCCGAGCTGCACCGACGCCGGCGGCGGCTGGCTCGACCCGCTGAGATCCAGACCCCCGAACCCGTTCATGATGTCGTTCATGCCGCCTCCGGCGCCCGCCGTGCTGTCCTGCTGCGGCTGCTGCGGCGGCGGCGCGTCGAATAGGCCCATCATGTCCGCCATCCCGCCCGACGGCGTCGTGCCGCCGGCCGGGCTCGCCACCCGTTCCGGCGTGGCCGATGCCGAGTTCTGCTCGTGCGACGCCGGTGCCGCGCCATCGAAGTCGATGTCCAGTAGGTTTCTCGATGTTGCTCTGCGCCGGTGCCCCGTTTTGGGTGGCGGCAGCGACCGACGCGGCGATGGGGTTTGTCGGCCGCGTTCTGCCGCTGCTCCTGAATGGCTGCGCGTTGGATCTCGTCGGCACCAAAGCGTCCCTTGCCAACAAAAGACTCGGGTGGCTTATGGTAGACTGAGGCTAGTGTTGACAACTCGCCAAGAAGTTGCTCGAGTAAAGCTGTCGGCAGACTTGTCATTGTGGTCGAGATGGCTGGCTTTTGCGACAGCACGATGCTCTACAAATTGTTAGCTTAACATTCAGCAGGTTGGTGATAGTAAAGGCTATACCTTTGCGACATCGAGATCACCCGATAAAAGTCGCCAGTACACGTAGGCTCGGTCTCGAATATCTGGGTTGTCGTTTTCTGCCGTCGCTGACTGTAGAACCTTTTGTACCAACCCCTGGTTGTTGCTTGGCTTCTTCAAGAACAGCTTGACGACTGCCGTCAGGATTTGCAGTTGTGTCTGTGTGAATTCTTCCATGAAGCCTTCCACGAAGCTCGCCAGTATCTCGTCGGCATTGTTGATCTTCTCTGCATACTCACCGACAATCCATATTAGCGAACCTCTTGCGTTCGGCTCATCCAGCTCGTCGATGTGGTTACAAAGAGTCGGGATTACTCCTTCGTAGCCAGGATACTTCCGGAGAATATCTTTGATGACGACGGATGACTTCTTGGACCACATAGTTGACCTTGGTGGCAATCAAGGTCCAGCAACGCGTTGACACATTTTTCGCTGGCCCCCTCAATCTTGATGGCAACCTTGTCCGATCGCCTTCACAGATCTTCGGACAAAGTCCATATCCACCTCGAGGCGCATATTCCTTCAACTCGGCTAGCAACTGCTCGTAGTTCTTCTCGTTCGCTATCCTCACCATGATTTCGAGTTTCTGAAGTTTGACATACGGCGGGTCATTATACTTGCAGAAGAACACGCGCAGTTCCTTGCTGAGGATGTCGGGTTTGGCTTGTAGCAGGAGGTCGATATTCCGTAACGCGACGTACTGGACTTCGGGGGGGCGGAGGCGACGAGAGTGACTGTACAGATTAGTAAGGCCTCAAAGAAAAGGGGTCCGGGTAGACTAACCTAGAGGAGGTGCCATCTTTTCAGGTATTGTCGGACGAGATCAGGGTTGACTAGCTTCATGTGAATGAATACAACCTTGACGGCGGCGAGTACGACGCTCGGGTTGACGTGTTGGAACTGGGGCGCTACTCGCTCGCATATGTGCTCCGACTCCTTGACGTCCTGGGGCGGATAGTCTGCGAGGGTCGAAAGGATCGTCACCCTACCCCATTCCGTGCATTCGTTCAGGGCCATCAAGAGTTTCTTCAGGGTTGCCGGTGTTATTACCAACGCCCTCGTCTCGGGTGCCGTCTCGGCTATCTCCGCCAGGGCCTGTACCGAGTTGGCGACTACCATGGGATTGGGATCCCCTATCATCTCCTGCAGTATTTCTAGGAACCCATTTTCTATGCACATGGCCGGGTTCAAGTCGAACAGCTTCGCGACGCAAATTGCAGCCGTTTTCCGTACGTACGGGGACTCGTCTCGTAGTGTTTTCCGTAGGGGCTCCTCCATATAGTCTACCATCTTGTCTACTCGAATGCAGCCCATTGTCCTGATAGCCAATGCTCTGATGAGGGGGTTCGGGTCTTCCGAGTCTTGGACGAAGGTGTTGACGGCGAGAATACATAAGTCGGGGTGTGATTTCGCATAGTTCCTAAACTGTTTGTGAGCGCAGTGCTCCGACAGACTCCAAGGCTGAGATTGATCTGCAACTTACATCAAGTAGAGGTAAACTAGCTTCTTCTGGTCCAAATCTCCGGTCGCGATATTCTTGAGAACGTCGGGGAACAGTTGTGACACGTCCTTACCCAGCGTCATAGCCATAATGGTCTTCTGGATGGATTCTTTCCGTTCCCAGGCATATTGAGATACCAGACCAGCTCGCAGCTCGAACGTCTCGCCCTTCCGGGGCACGGCGAAGGCGCCGCGAATGCGACTGACCGCCGACATGCTCGTCGGTGTATATGGGATTTGCAGGGGGTTAAGAGGCGAAGTGTAGTGCGATGCGAAGAATATGGGCCCTTCTAGGGCTAGTACAAGTGCAACCGAGCTCTCTCTGGAGGAATTCTAGCTGCAAATGCTCCTGAGAAAAGAATACTTGAAGAGTGGCTGTGGTGTCGTTGAAAGAAGGCAGCCAGAAGATGCTACTATGTACACATTCAAATTAACCCCTGCCTGCCTGTCCAGGTTGACAACAGTTGAGCCGCTGACACCTGTAAAATCATCAGCCACAGCTGCCACATCTGAGGCTCTGATTGTGGGGGCTGATTGGCTCTTTATGTCGACCTTTGTACGAAGTACCTTTGTATCTTCAGTTCCTGTCCAAGCTGGAGCTCTCCAAACAAGATTAGCACAACTTAATCCTCTCGGAGCCTAGATTCTTCGTTGGCTATTATCAGCTCAAGATTAGTTGACAATATCAGATGGTAAGACGACAACGTCTTGTCTTGACATCGAATCCTTCAAGTCTTAATGACGGCTACTCTAGGCAAACTTTCCGAATCTACGCCGACTCTTCATCGAGGCAAGATCAGATGACGAAGAGAGAGAGGTGTCACGGAGGGCTGTAAGTGCCGCTGCCCATATTCTGCGAATGCGTTTCATAAACTCATATTATCGGGGTCCTCTAGTTTTACAATGCCGTCCTATTCATGGGCTCGGTTGCCGTCTTCAGTCTGATAGCTCAGAAGATGAATGCCAGCAAATAAGTTTTGTTACAATATTTATAAGAGCCCACCGTGTTAGCACCCGTCGACTTGCTCGCGGTTTTTGCCCACACACTTGAGTGTCCGTCTGCCAGACTGCATGATGCACCGATATCTCCTAGCCTGAGTCTAGTCCGACTCGCTATCGTCCCCAAGGAACGCCAAGTCGGCCATCCGCTTCGACACGCGTGGGTTGGCCTTTGGTTCGGCTTCATCCTCGTTCTCGTCTTCCTCCTCGCCATCCTGGTCCTCCTTGGCGTCATCCTCGCGCTCGGACTCCTCTTTGAAGGACTTCTTGGTAGCCTTGCTTCTCGAAGCACGACCCGCACGACCGCCGGTGCCCCAGTTGCGGTTCATCTCGGTGACAGCCTCCAGGTCCGCCATTAGCTCCCTTCTCTCTTTGATCTCCTTCGCCTTCGCTTCGGAGAACCGGCCTTCCATCCCAGCATCTCGAAGCATCCCCCTCAGGTGTCTGATCTTGCCTTTGCTGTCGTCGCCGTATTTCTTGAGTTCGAAGCCCCATATCTTGCGAATTCCGCACTTCACTAGCTGTGCTTGCAACTTCTTGATTTCTCCTTCGTCTCCGGAGGGTTCTTTGGTCTGCTTTGGCTTTGATGCTGCTTTGGGTTCCTTGGACTTGCGCTTCTTAGGAGGCGGATCGTCGAGTATAACGGACGACAATTCCGAGTCAGAGTCTTCTGGCTTGTCTGCCTTGGTGTCCTCGTCGACCGAATTTTCGGGCTTGACATCGTCACCCGACTCTTCTGCTTTCAAGGTGCGTTTCGCATCGGCTCCCGGGCTAGACTCAGTCTTGGCATCGACATCGACATCATCATCCGATTTGATTTCATCCTTTACTTCGTCTTTCTCGTCAACCAAGTCATCTTCGTCATCGGATTCCACTTTGGCGCGTTTAACATTCTGCTTCTTCGTAGATGTGCGCTTTCGCTTCTTGTCAGCAGGCGAATCGTGTTCTGCTTTGATTCCGTTCTTGGACT
>JAJJXE010000021.1:0-28167 GCA_022432365.1 Hypoxylon sp. FL1284
AATGGCAAGCTTGGTACCGCAGATGCGTCGTGGTCGGTGACGGTGCCGTTGGCAAGACCTGCTTGCTCATCAGCTACACGACCAACAAGTTCCCCTCCGAATATGTTCCGACCGTCTTTGACAACTACGCGGTCACAGTCATGTAAGTTCGAGCACCCACCCGATCCTACTTGCGCTGGGAGGAGACGGCATTCCCAGGATGCTACCTACCTAGATGACAGGGAGTAGTTCTCATGGTGACGGCGATGGTTTACGGTCATTGCGATCTTAGAATTGGCGCCAAGGGGATATTAATACGTTTCTCTTACAGGATAGGAGACGAGCCCTACACGCTAGGTCTATTCGATACGGCCGGACAAGAAGATTACGATCGTCTACGACCTCTCTCGTATCCCCAGACCGACCGTATTCCTCGTATGCTTCAGCGTCACATCACCCGCGTCTTTCGAGAACGTCCGCGAGAAGTGGTTTCCCGAGGTCCACCACCACTGCCCTGGCGTACCCTGTCTCATCGTCGGCACCCAGACAGATCTTAGAGACGACCCCAGCGTGCGGGAAGAAGCTTTCGAAGCAGAAGATGCAGCCGGTGCGCAAGGAGGACGGGGAGCGCATGGCGAAAGAGCTGGGTGCGGTCAAGTACGTGGAATGCAGCGCCCTGACCCAGTACAAGCTGAAGGACGTGTTCGACGAGGTTTGCATCTTCCCTCCCCTTTCACCGCAGGTCAAGACTAACCGGTTGCAGGCGATCGTTGCAGCGCTAGAGCCCCCTGCGCCGAAGAAGAAGAAGCACTGTATTATTCTCTAATACCGGTCCAACAGCACGGACATTCTCCCGCCTTGGCTCACCTCGAGCCTCCGTCACGGGCTTACCTCACAGGCATCCAAGGGCATACGGACGTGTCACTCCAGGGCATTTCCCACCACATCTGCATTTTCTCGTTACAGGGCGACCTTCTACTTTCCTCCTTTTTTAGACGTTTACGCTTGTGATACCACAGGTGAACAGGATTCAGAATGAATCGAATTACGCGGAAGCATACCGCAAGTCGGGGACGGCACCGGTTGGAACGCTTAGACTCCCATGGTTCTGCGAACGAAAGCTAAGGTCTAGTCAACCTGGACAGCGAAGCCTCTTCAGTCTACCCATGTTCCCGAGATTAGGGGATAGCGTAAGATATACTCCAGCCAGCGAGTAGAGGTCGGCTCCAATACAAGAGATAGCGATCCAACTACTTGCCTCCAGATGAGTGCTTCCGGCTCAGACCTATACTCTCATAGTCGCCCTGATATTTCGTCTTTTTTTTTTCGTAGCACTTCCTAGCAGCAAGGGTTTGGAGGGGATATTCATGAACGCAGGCCAGGACTTTGATAGGTTGTTTGGCGATCGGAGTGCATCTGAATTGATTTGACCGTCATCTTCCATCTTCCATCCCCTCCATCTCATTCTTACGTGATGGCCCGCCATCGGAGCGCGAGTACGTGTGATCAGATGCTGATCTGAGTATCCTGTCTGCCCTTGAACCTTGGTACTCGTCTCCGTGTATGTCTCTGCCAGCCTGGGTAAATGCTTGACGGAGGAGAGACGGGTACGGTAGCAATGAGCAGCAGAGGTAAAATCCCGACTTGGTCTTGTCCTCCCGACTTCTACCGACCTTCGCATCTAGATGAGACAGGACACGGAACCCGGGAATCGGACTGACGGTTCGTTATGTCGGTTTGGTCATAGGGGTCCATGTGTACAGACGTAAGAGCCGGTCAAGGATTCCACGGCATAGACTAGATGGGAATGCCGGCACGTGGAACTGGGGAACCCCGGGTTGGCATGTGAACTGATTACTGCGACGAGGCTCTCCTATATTGGTTTGCCTACCTCCTGACACCGAAGCCGTGTCTTGTATATATTGACGTAGTAAGGACCGTAAGTATTGTTTCTTCCCTTCCTCTCGTCAAACATGATACATGAGATGTCCGTCTACCTGTATGTACATAGGCTAGGTATGTACCTAAGGTATACACGATAGATGAACGTAATGCAGTTACCTAACCTACATGTACCTCCTAATACAGGCAGCTCTAGCGCGCTACCGCCTGCATATCGGACGCAGAAGGCTCGCTAGCCAAGTTCCTCAGCAAGGAAGTGGCCTCGGCACAATTGTGGGCGAAAGAACGGCTCTGCTCGAGACCCAAGACCCTATCAGAGCCGGTCCCGGGAAGCATTGGTTAGGAAGCTCCAAGATGCAGGCAAGCCTCGTTGTTTTAGCCGCTAGGAAGATGATGGAAGAGGGAGGTGTATGCGACCTTCTTTTCCTTTTTCCTTTCTTCCTGTGCCTATGGCTCCAAGATATCTGTATATGCATAGGTAAGGCATAAGTACCTAAGATGATGGCCAGCTGTGTCCTCGCGGGAGCCGGCCAAGGCAGACTTGCCAGCCATAGGTTGATAAGCAACTACGCAGCGCTTAGAAACATGCATCGCTTCATACATACCTAACGTACATGATGTAAGTGCTGAGCTGTAGAAACGTGGGGTTTTTACATTAGATAGACATCTCTATTTTCTTTTTCTTCTCTGCTTCATACTCATGCCTGGTAATTGGATACTGCTTGCATGTTACATGTATTACATATGCCTTCCTAGGAGGTGCTGATGCAGTTCTAGCGAATCCGGAGCATACCGAGACCAGCACTTCTGCAACAGCCAGCTTATAGCGATATACGATCGTTCAGTTGGCCAATGGCAGAGACGAGCATCTGCAACCAGTGATGAAGCTTTATCTTGGGCTCGCCCGCGGATCGCCAAATTCTATAGGTACGTTAACTCGTGGATCTGTCTGGCTAGGCTTGCTTATCTACTCCGCTCCGGTATAGACAAGCCGATTAGACGACTTACCACGAGTATCTATAGAGTAACATTTTCCGTGTTCCGTATCTTCTTTTATCTCCGTCGTGGATGTAGGTCTCACAGAATAGAAGACAATGAAATAAAAAGAAGAATAAAAGCAAAAATTATCTACCTGCCTACTCAGTCTTGAATATTACCACACTTCGCGATATTCCCTACCTACGTCCAGTTTGCTAGTACACCAACAAGACTTGGCCGGGTAAAGAAAGCGAGCAGGAGAACAATGAGGTCGAGGGAGTTCCTTTGCCTCATTTTGGGCTGCGGCTCAGCTCTTGTTCGAGCTTGCGGCGGCCACGGTCATGGTCACGAGGTCCGGGAATGGACGAAAGAGGAGCTTGACGACCTGGAGAAGAAATGGGGACAGGAGGTAAGCAAAGCTGTGTTCTCTACATCTACTATAGCACACGAAGTAGGAGACTGAGAGGCTGTCACCCTTTCGGTCAGGTATCATAAAACGATAGGGGACGAAGTTATCATATCCTCGAATCGACATGCCGTTAACTACATGCTAACAGGTTATACACACATACATAGTGGGGGTTTACTGGTATTTCGACGTTCGCACATCTGGAACACCACAAGTGCCTGACTACGCCGAGCGAGCTATACGACATAGCCATCATCGGTGCTCCTTTTGATACCGCCGTGAGTTACCGCCCTGGTGAGTAACCCTTCGTTCACTTACCCCTGGATCACTAAAGCACAGTCACATCTCTCCTTGCGCGGGTCACTCTCGCCGCTACACAACGAAGAAACACGACGAACCTGGGTCTCTTGTAAGTAGCTAACGACAACCTTAGGCGCCCGCTTCGGGCCACGCGCGATCCGGGCGGCGTCGGCGCGGCAGACGTCGTTCCGGGGGTACAACCCGCGGGCGGCGATAAACCCGTACGCGAGCTGGGCGCGGATCCTAGACTGCGGGGACATCCCGGTGGTGCCGGTGGACAACGCGGTGGCGCTGCCGCAGATGACAGCCGCGTTCTCCGAGCTGGGCGGGCGGGAGGCGGCATCGCCGGAGGTGGCGTCGCGGCCGCGGCTCTTGACGCTGGGCGGCGACCACAGCCTGTCGCTGCCGGCGCTGCGGGCGGCGCGCGCGGTGCACGGGCCGCGGCTGCGGGTGCTGCACTTCGACGCGCACCTGGACACGTGGCACCCGGCGCGGTACCCGAGCTACTGGTCGTCGGAGCAGAGCCGGTTCACGCACGGGTCCATGTTCTGGCTCGCGGGGCAGGAGGGGCTGCTGTCCAACGACTCGGGGGCGCCCAACGTGCACGCGGGGCTGCGCACGCGGCTGTCGGGGACGGAGGACTGGGCCGACGACGACGCGCAGAACTGGGTGCGGATCGCGGCGGACGACATGGACGAGGAGGGCTCGGGCGGAGCGCGCGGGATCGCGGCGGCCATCGTGGCCGCGCTCGGCACCGAGGACCCCGTCTACCTGTCGGTCGACATCGACGTGCTGGACCCGGCGTTCGCGCCGGGGACGGGAACCCCCGAGCCCGGCGGCTGGACGACGCGCGAGCTCATCCGCGTGCTGCGCGGCGTCGAGGGCCTCAACGTCGTCGGCGCCGACGTCGTCGAGGTCGCGCCCGCGTACCAGGGGCTGGGCGAGGAGACGGCGCTCGCCGCCGCCCAGGTCGTCTTCGAGCTCCTCAGCAGCATGGTCAAGAGGGGGCTCGCGGATATGGGGAAGACGGGCGTCAGGGTTCAGGGAGGGGAGGAGGCGGCGGCGGGGAGGGATGAACTGTAGGGAGATAGGGGGGATGGGGTT
The DNA here is from genome assembly GCA_022432365.1 of Hypoxylon sp. FL1284. Taxonomy (NCBI): domain Eukaryota; kingdom Fungi; phylum Ascomycota; class Sordariomycetes; order Xylariales; family Hypoxylaceae; genus Hypoxylon; species Hypoxylon sp. FL1284. The sequence goes on from JAJJXE010000021.1 coordinate 4,673, forward strand.
CTGGTTTGTGTGGTTGGTGAGGGCGGGCGGGCAAGCGATGATGGAAATAAATTTGTGGGCGAGGTAGCAAGAGGTAGAGGCGAGAGGCTTCGAGTCCGAGAAGTCGTTGAAAGTCAATGATATGACTGACCCCCTACAGGTGTTGAATGAGGTTGTCCTGTATAGCTCGTCTTATACAAACCTTTTCGATTCAAGAAGGGGGGCTCCCTGGGACCAGATATTCGGTGGGGCATTCATTAGCGACTTGATTTGAAATATTGAGTCAGTCTTGTACGAGATCAGGTCCGTTGCTTGTTTGGAATTCGACTTGATACCGGAGATATTCACTTATACCTGGTCTGAAGATGGTATCAAGGGGTGTTTGCTATCTCTTTTTAGGATAATGCCGATATCGCAGCTATGACTGCTGCCGCCGATAAGGGGCACTTACAAAAACCCTTGAAACTGGTGCTTCAGCTTCAGGTTGCGTACAGAATTCCGTAAGATTTATTTTAAGAAGACGATTGATTATATCTCGGGCCTGCTCGGGGTGAGTCAATATGCCACCTTAGAAGAATAGCCTTAAAATGAGTCAAGCCAAAACCCGCTGAAGAATAGGAATATTTAACAGACCAATTGCCTAAAGCCTCCCTTATCATTGGCAATTCACCTACCCCGCCAACCCACTAACCCACCATTGATTTTCTCCCAATTCAAACCCTCACATCCCACCTTGCACTGCAAAAGGTTGAGTAACAAAAATTCAGATCCCGCCCACGTTCCAGTTGCACGCACTTGCCACGTATAAACACTCGATCGCGCAGATATCTAGCACAGCTATCATGGCTGCTGTGGAAGAGCTGGCCCTGCGGGTCAAGAACGACGACAAGTGCTTCGTCGATACCGACGCCGGCAAGGACGACGAGACCGCTGACGGTTGCGACTTCAAGCCTTACAAGACCCTTGCCTACGCGTACATCCAGAACTTCGAGAAGCCCACGCCCCAGTACCAGATCCGAGCTTCTGTTACCGGCCCTGTCGGCGCCGACGAAGATCCTTCCGTGCGACTCCTGTGGAAGGAGCCTGCCAAGAGCGCCGTCAAGAAGGCGCAGGGTGCGCTCGATGCCCACAAGAAGAAGGTTCAGAAGCAGCAGCAGGCCGCCGCGGCTGAGGAGGCCCTGAAGAAGCAGAGACTAGAGACGCTCGAGGCTGCGAAGAAGGTTGTGCTGAAGCAGGATGAGTCACTCCCCAAGCCTGTCAAGATCAAGATCAGCCGCAAAGATGTCGAGCTCGGAGACGGCGATAAGAAGGGCACGCGAGTCAAGGTCTTCGGAAGAATCCACCGCCTGCGTGTACAGAAGCAGGCTACCTTCATCACCCTGGTGGACGGATACGGACAGCTTCAATGCATCTTGGCTGCCGGCGACCTTACCAAGACTTACGATGCTCTCACCTTCGCCCAAGGTACCTCCCTCGCCCTATATGGCGAGATGCGAAAGGTGCCTGCCGGACAGACAGCCCCCGACGACCGAGAGCTGCACGTCGACTATTACGAAGTCCTGGGCGCGTCACCGAGCGACGAAGAGGCCATCACCAACAAGGTCTCGGCCCAACAGAACCAGTGGGATGCCCAGATGCTTGACAACCGACACCTCGTCTTGCGAGGCGAGAACGCGTCTGCCATCATGAAGATTCGCGCAGCCGTGGAGCTGGCATTCGTCAAGGTCTATGAACAGCTTCACCTCACCAAGGTTGCCCCGCCCGCTCTAGTGCAGACTCAGGTCGAGGGCGGTGCCACTCTCTTCAGCGCACCGTACTATGACGAGACGGCCTATCTTACTCAGTCTTCTCAGCTCTACCTCGAGACCGTTCTCCCCAGCATCGGAGACGTGTACTGTATCGAGAAGTCCTTCCGTGCCGAGAAGAGTCTGACGCGCCGTCATCTGTCAGAGTATACCCATATCGAGGCCGAGCTGGACTTCATCGAGTTCGATGACCTCCTGGACCATCTTGAGGAAGTCATGTGCCGAGTCATTGACTTGGTTCTGGCCGACCCTGTTATCGCAGGTCATCTCAAGGAGCTTAACCCTACCTTCCAGAAGCCTTCTCGTCCCTTTATGCGCATGAAGTACTCTGACGCGATCGACTGGCTCAACGCCCAAGACCCGCCCATCCCCAACGAGGATGGCAACCCCCACGTGTTCGGAGACGACATTGCCGAGGCTGCGGAGCGCAGAATGACCGACATCATCAACCGACCCATCTTCCTGACGCACTTCCCGGTGGAGATCAAGGCCTTCTACATGAAGAAGGACCCTTCAGACCTCCGCGTGACGGAGAGCGTGGACTGCTTGATGCCGGGCGTCGGCGAGATCGTGGGTGGCAGCATGAGAATGGAAGGATACGACGAACTGCTACAGGCATACAAGAACCAGGGTATCGACGCTAAGGACTACTACTGGTACACGGACCAGCGCAAGTAAGTTTTTGCACGTCCCGGGCGCTCGGTCTTCATTTTTCTTCGACATAACACTAACCTCGACATAGGTACGGTACTTCTCCCCACGGAGGATACGGTCTCGGACTGGAGCGTTTCCTGGCTTGGATCGCCAACCAGCACACGGTCCGCACGACGTGCCTGTACCCGCGCTTCATGGGACGGTGTAAGCCTTAGAGCGTTCGTCAGTCAGCGTCTCTTTCTCAGATACCCGGGACCTCGGGGCGCGAGGTCTCTTCTTTGAACGACCTTGCTGATATGGAAAACATGGGGATACGACCGGGATCCTAGGCAAGGACATGGCATGGAGTTTGGGACAGTGGCCAGGCTTTTCTGGCCAGCAAAGGTGTTGCTTTTACCGAGTTTGGTTGCGAGCAAGCAACCGTCGTCGTTGGTTTGTCAGTTAGAGGCTCTATCGTCACCAACAATTGTGACCGGCCTTCGTCTTCGGGTAGCTCGAAGGGACTCGCGATGACTCTGGACCTTTCGGCCGGATCTCACACTGTAGCAGGTCCTTTCGAGATGGACGCTAGCATAAGGGTTTTCCTACAGATAGAGATCTCTAGAAATGCCAAACGCAATGGTCTGTCTCCTGATATCTTCCACAGTGATTGTCATGGTACCTTAATGGCAGGCTTTCCAAAAGAGCAGACTTTTCAACATCGTATGTTGAGCATGCCACTCGCTCTTTATCAACCTTATGTCGGCTAGCTGTTGTACCAGTGAACCGTAGACATATGTGTATCGCTGAGAAGGCTTACCCACAGCTTCTAAGACATGTGCGATTCGGATGTTCGACCCGACAATCATGACATTCGGAAGCAGAAGATATGGGTAAAATGATCGATAATTGTGATACTAAGGTAAGCTTAATTTTGGTCATATTAATATAACTTACGAGTCTCTGATTACTTGGTGCTACGTACTCAGCCTCGTATGGCCGAATTTGCTGTATGAGTGCAGTTTTATCAGAGCGCCTCTTATTATCCGTATCGCCTCGTTACCTGGCTCGCCTGGCAGGTTCAGGCGCTGTAGAAGAGCCTAGAGGCGCGTCTAGGCGGTACGGTCTAGGCGGTACGTCTGCTCTTGGTGGCACGGCATCCGCGCTAATATTGCGCACCTCGGGTACCTTGCCGTAGCGCCGCAGGGACCGCCTTCGTCTGGTGGGGCCCAGGGGGACGGGTTTAGGGGTGTTCTTTTTTAATTATTTCTCTTCGCTCTCTCTTTCTGTCGACCGGGAATTTTCGCAGGGAAATAGGGGCTTTTTCTTGGCTGCATGCCTTACCTGCCTTCTCGAAGAAGCGGTCGGCTGGATATGATATGTGCAATTGGGTCATAAGGGGAGAAGTACTATGTGTCCAAGATATTCTTGAAATTGAATATAGGTACATGTATGTAATGTGAGCAAGTGCCCGGGTGCATATCTCGTCACGATATTGAGGACTACGCTGCTCGTCTTCTGACCGTTCAGCCAGTCAGAGGTGGGAGATCAGGGATCCATGATCTGCATGGGAGATGTGAAATGCATGGCAATGCAAGGGGAGAATGCAAGAAAAGCAATACAACCTTCACCTCTTTTACTCTTTCCGGCTGCGGGAAAGCCTCATATTGCAGGAGTCTATGCGGGGGGGGGGGGGGGGGGGGGTGCAAGACGATGATACGAAGAGACGCCCAAGTTTCATGTCGCAGAGAGCATTGTTTCTTGTATATACTATGCACATGCCTACAGGTATACAATCTGAAGATGAAGAACGCCATCTTGACGATAAAAATAAAAGGTCACGTTAGTCTAGCGACGACAACGACCGAATAACGTGCGATACCTTCGAGAACTGCTGGATGCAGGGATGTGAGACCCCCGAATCGAGGATGGCCCGACCTGGCGAGGCCCAGTTGGCCCATCCATCATACACTGCTCGCACGTGGTAGGTCGTTTCTACTATGTACTATGTAACATATCGAGGCCATATCGAGGCCCTGAGATGAGTACAGTAGTAGGCATTTATAGATTCCGTTTCATCCCAGTGTTTTGGGATGAAGATGGTTCTACATGCGAGTATCTTATCGAGGTAGCATCTCGATACCGAGCTCGCCGCATGCCGCATACCGCATACCGTATTTCATTTCCCCTGATCTCCTACTTGCATAGTGTTTTCGGCCCTGATCCGTAACTCGGCTCTAGACCTCGGGCGACCCCTGTTTCCTGCGATTCCTTGGGTCAGTCCAAATACGTAGTAAGGGGCAAACCACTGGACATTCACAGAAGAAAAAGAGAGGCACATTCGTTTGTGGCATTTGAGCCGCATGTTTGATTACCATAGATAGAAGGTAGGAGGTAGGAGGCAGGTAGATGTCGCTATCGAGAGGAATTGAAGAAAAGCTAGAAGGGTTGAAGGAAACTTATTAGCCGAAATTCGAATTGAGATTAAATTAGACAGCCAATGTACGGGGAACGGCCCCATAAAGCAGTGCGAGAGTCAAAAAAGGAGGGGACGTCCAACTCCTAGCGTACCGAATATTTGATCAAAGCTCGGGACTATGACTGCAAACCATTGACGGGGAATTGGTTGGTATGAGGCTGAACTTTTGCTATTCTGTTGGTATTGGTAGATATTCGGTTGGTAGACGCGTGCAATTGACATGTGTTGGACGTGTCAGGTGTCGAATATCAGATGTTAGACGGGCTTGACATGTAAAAACGTGTAGATGGCCAATTTCAGCTTCAGATGAGCCAGTGTGTCCAAGAGCGAACACCTACGTCAATCAAGACAATGGATTCCACAGATTGAATAGATAAAAAAAGACTGTAGAAGCAGTGTCTTTGCTCTACACAGTAGGTACACGTTTGTGTGGCTCAATACTCCATCCATACCTTAGGTATCTATCTTGAGGTTTACACCGTGTCCAGAGTCGAGACTGGACAAACGACCCCCTTTCCCAACTCCCTGAAGCAGCGTGGTACCGCACGAGCAGAGACGAGGCACTGTACCTATTGTAGGAATCGCAAGGGTGTGTCTGGTGGACGACAATATTGCTGACTTCCAGTACAGTACACGGTACAAAGACAGGCCATAGACATTCCTCGTTAGGATGAGGTATCTTTTACCCCTGAAATACCACTCTCTCCTGTTTCCCCCCCCCCCCCCCCCCCCTTTAGCTCTCTCCTGTCAGAAAAGGGTTAGCAGGCTGCAGGCCGTTCATTAAAACTAGCGCGCCCCCCGTTTTGGCGTTTGGGGCCATTTTACTGGGCTTCGCTGGCTCGACTGGGCCAATCTGCACCAGCAACAACCCGGCTCGTCCAATTATTGTCCTCCATTTTCTCTCCTCTCTTTTCTCTCTTCCCTCCTACAAGGCAATCTTCTTCTTTTTTCGGTCCCTTTTACCAAGTTGCCCAGTCTCTCTCTTCTTCACCTTCGCTGCTCTCTACCTCTTCCTCGTTTTATTCTATCCTCTTACCTATCCAATCCTTCTTTGCAGTCTCGTTTTTATTATTACCACCTCCTTGCCCAGCAATCTGGTCGTCTGGGTGCTTCGTAGCCTTCATTTGCCTACACTCGTTCATATACACTATTCTTCGTAATATTGCATTCTTACCACCCTCGCCAAGGCTTTACTCCCTTTTCCGCCTGGGACTCAGAAGTCGGGAGACAAATATTATCACGGCCTGACCCCGTCCGCGCCAGTCATCTTACCTCGCAGCGAATCCTACCGGTCCAGCCCTATCGCAGGCCCTAAAGACAAGAGCTTTGTGGTCTCGCGGCTCCTCTCGACACTCGTTTCTGGCAGACCGCCGTTCGCTCGCTTTGGAGGATAATCTTTTCGTCTGGTCTTTGTTCGACCTGGATCAAAGGACGGAAAGCCGCACGCCCCTGGATAACAACGTCTTCGGCTGGTGATTCCAAGATAATATCGCCCTACCTTCAAGCTCGTTGCATTTACCTAGGTCCCGTCAGCTACCGCGTCGATTCTCACTCCTATTGCGCATAATACCGGCCAGACAACACCGACCACTCTGCATATAGTCTATACCCATATTCCTCGGTGGACCGCAGTACCTCTTTATTCGATCAGAGATACCCCATTATTTGGACAAATTCGAAGTTGATTCGCTTCTCCTTTGACTACCCGTTGTAATATCATACATCGCCTTCACCGTTAGGATCCTGCTACCTCGGGTCCTACTTCTAACTTCACCCTCCGTGCCTATTTTTGGGCACGTCTAATCTTTCAAAACGGCGGTTCTATCTCACGCTTCTCGGGACAGCCTTGTCCCTCCTCATCTTCTCGGGATGCAGGAACACGCAACCCCCGGTGGTATTCCCACCGGCCCTGCTGCCGGCCCGAACCGCTTCGGTCACTCCTCTAAGCCTTCCAACAGCGACACTGGCTTCTCTCACGGCGCATTCACTTCCAACGTCTCTGGCTTCGCTGACAGGCACCCTCGCCGTGGAAACATCCCTTCCATTAACACTCAGCAGCAGCAGATGAGCAACCAGCCCGCGCACAACATTCCCGATATGACAACCCCTGGCACTGGCTTCGACATGCAGTTCACGCCTCTCCTGCCGTCCCAGTTGCTCCTCGGGAGCCCCTTTCAGCCTGGAACTCCCGCCGCCTTTGCCAGTCCCCAGTTCCAGAACATGCCCGCCTTCCAGCATGCCAGCCAGCACGCCAGCCAGCACCAGCAGAACGTGTCCAGCCCGGTTCAGCAGAGCATGTCGCCCCAGTCCTTCCCGTCGATCGTGTCTCCCTCCACTTACGGCGCTCCTCAGTTTTTCCAGCCCCAGTCTCCCAACGGCTCCTTCAACAACATGAACGGCCAGATGCAAATGCAGATGCAGCCTCAGTCGCCCACCTTGAGCCCGGGTATGGTCACCGGCACGAGCCGAACTGTGTACTTGGGCAACATCCCTCCGGACACCTCGGCTGAGGAGATCCTGGGTCACGTCAGGAGCGGACAGATCGAATCAGTTCGACTTCTCCCCGACAAGAACTGCGCTTTCATCTCGTTCCTCGATGCTAACGCTGCCACTCACTTCCACTCCGACGCCATCCTGAAGAAGCTCTGCATCAAGGGGCAAGACATCAAGATTGGCTGGGGTAAGCCGTCGCAGGTGCCCACTTCCGTCGCTCTGGCTGTCCAGCAGTCTGGAGCGTCTCGAAATGTGTACCTCGGAAACTTGCCGGAGGACATTTCCGACGAGGAGATCCGCGAGGATCTAGGAAAGTTCGGTGCCGTTGACACGATCAAGATTGTGCGAGAAAAGAACATCGCCTTCATTCACTTCTTGTCCATCGCCAATGCGATGAAAGCTGTTCAGCAGCTGCCTCAAGAGCCCAAGTGGCAGTCTCCCCGCCGCGTGTACTACGGCAAGGACCGATGCGCTTACGTTTCCAAGACCCAGCAGCAGAATGCTGCTCAGTACCTCGGTATTGCTCCGGGATATGCCACTATGTTGACTGGCCAGGACCGTGAGGTTATCTCCAGCGCTCTCGCACAGCAGTCCGTCGCTGCGGCCGCTGTGGCCACGACCGCCGGTGGTATTAACAATCTCGGTAACCGAACAATCTACCTGGGCAACATCCATCCCGAGACCACTATCGAAGAGATTTGCAACGTTGTACGAGGTGGGCTGCTTCACCATATTCGTTACATCCCTGACAAGCACATCTGCTTTGTCACTTTCATCGACCCTACCGCGGCCGCTTCGTTTTATGCGTTGAGCAACCTCCAAGGCTTGATGATTCACAACCGTCGTCTCAAGATTGGCTGGGGCAAGCACTCGGGAGCGCTCCCGCCGGCGATTGCCTTGGCTGTCAGTGGAGGCGCGTCTCGAAACGTGTACATTGGCAACCTGGACGAGACTTGGACCGAGGAGAGACTGAGACAGGATTTCTCCGAGTTTGGTGAGATTGAGCTTGTCAACGCTCTTCGTGAGAAGAGCTGTGCCTTCGTCAACTTTACCAACATTGCCAACGCCATCAAGGCTATCGAGGCCGTTCGAAGCAAGGAGGAGTACAGGAAGTTCAAGGTCAACTTTGGCAAGGATCGCTGTGGAAACCAGCCCAGACAGCTTCAGCAACAGCAGCAGCAAGCTCAGTCTCCCCGTGGCGAGACTGTACCCTCGCCTCCGCCTGTCGGCAGCGGCAGCGGAAACTCGCCGACCAACCCGCAATCTCCCCAGTCTGCCAGTTTGTTTGCCAACGGGAACAACCCCCTCACTGTGTACCTGAGTCAGGTATCTCAGCAGGCCCAGCAACATCAGACTCAGCAGCAGCAGATGCTGGCTTCTCAACAAGCTGCCCTGTTCGGCACCGCTGCGTCTTCCCCCAACGAGCTCTCGCTCGACGTTTCCCAGCCGGGATCCGTCTCAAGCCACGGCCAGTCGGCGAGCATCTCCAACGGATACCCTTCAAGCGGCTCCACCTCTGGCGCGACCATCATCGGCGGCTTGCTCGCTCCCGGTAACCCTAGGGGACAGCACAACAGAGCTGTGAGTCTCCCGGTGTTCGCACCTGGCTTCGAGAACGGAGGTAACAGCCCTGTCAGCGCTGTGGGTGGTCCTGAGGGAGAACGCCGAGGTCACCAGTACCAAGGTAGCTTCGGTGGCATGGGTTCTGGCCTCGGCCTCGCAATCCAAGGAGGTCTGAATGGTTGGGTCGAAGAGGAGGTCGCCAACTGATTTGACAAATCGTCTTTGAAGGGCGAACCGCCAGAGAGAAACTAATGAGTTGTAATCACTGCGTTGATTTCCTTTCCGGGCGTTATTCGATTTCCGGTATCCCGTGTTTACCTGTTTCCCAATTTTTTATAACCCCTTTCCCCCAGTCATCCGGCCTACCGAGAAGAGATTGGTTAATCGAGTCGCACGACGGAAGGATAAGCAAAATGTTCACAGGTTGCTACTTCAGCACTTGGACATATGCGAAGGAAAGAAGGAGAGGTCTGATCTCTGGAAATGAGATTGGAAGGAGATATTTCTACCTGTCGAGGGAGCGAGGGAGAGAGGAGGAAGGATAAAAAACCAGAAAAAGAGAGATGTGCTTGTTTGCAAGCAGCCCCGGTTGTCAAGAGCGGAAAGGGGGTATGGTTCGCATTGCCATTGCCACAATATCTTACAGCTCTAGGTTAGCACCATCACGTACATCATCAGCCTTTAGCAAGGTTATGGAGAGAAGGGATTAGGAGGGTATAATATGACAAGACAAAAACTACTCTGATGTTGCTCTTGAGTTGGTTATGTGCATGGTGAATCAGTACTGCCTTTGCTTTGAGTGAGTAGTACATCTTGTGCAAAGAGTTTCGTGACAAATAACGTCTACGATATTGAAGCACTATTTACCCGAGGATTGTACAATTTCTATCTACATTGTGTGTCTTGCCAAAGCACCAATGCCACCTAACCGTGCAGTTCTTTTCATTACCATAAGGTCGAACCCCTAGTGTCGTAAGCAGCTGAACCGATGCTAGAGTTATCGTATCATAAGCCATTTATTTCGTGTCTTCCCTACCTTTTCATTCTCTTGTCTTGCTCAACCCAAAATCTAGTTATGCTGTTCTTATTCTCTCGCCGCCCCTTTTCTCCTCGTCAATACCCAGCGGGCTCGGGCTTCTCCGGGAACGCGGGGGCCCCCACGTTGGCAGCGCACTCCTGCTTCCAGTTACGCGGGACGAACTTGTCGACGATGGCTTTGAAGGCGTCCTGTTGAAAGAGGAGGAAGACGAGCTAGTTAGCCTTGAAAAGATGGCGCTCCTTTTGAAGCTAAATGGTACTTATCTAGGACTTGAACTTTGATATAGGGGTAACGACATTCCCCTCTCTGCTCGGAGATATTACGTTTCCAGCTGAGGGTCTAGGAGAAAAGGGGTATGAGGATAACTCACCAGCGTGCAGAAGCTATCGTCGCCGTCAAGGTGCTTACCAGGCGCCGCGCAGCCAGGCACCTTGACCACCTCGTCGTTGTACCGTATCCGCACGTAGTACCCGTCCAGCTTGGCCCGCTCCTCGGCTGTCAGCTCCTCCATCCGCCTGCGACCGATACCGGGCGGCGGATTACCGGGCTTCGCGCGCGAGGAGGACGAGAACAGGGACCCGAACCAGCTGGTGGACTTGGCCGCGTTGGAGCCGCCACTGCTATTGCTCTCCGTCGGCGGAATCGTCGCCGCGCCCTGCTGTGAGGGCACACCGGTACCAGGACGGGACGCCGAAGCGGCGTCCGCCTTGCGGAACATCTCGATGGCGATGTGGCTGGCGTACGGGGGCCACTTGGGGGTGTCGAAGGCGCCAAGGCTAGCGAGGACGGCGGCGAGGGTGGTGTCGTGGCAGCCGCTGAGGCCGAAGCGGACGGGGGTAGCGCCGCGGCCGTGACGGAGGGGTGCGGCCTCGAGGCGGCGGGCGACCTCGAACTCGCCGTCGGCGGTGGAGCGCTCGGCGCTGCCGACCATGCGGCCGACGACGTCGCCGAGGAGGCCGCCGATGCCGAGCGCGCGGTACTCGCGGGACTCCTTGTAGCCGGCGAACCACTCCTCGACGCCGATGCGCTCGGTGATCTCGCGGCCGCGGGGGTCGTAAAATTCCGGGGGCAGCCGCGTCTCGGGCCCGTGGGCGAGCGTCGAGTTGACCGTGTCCATGATGCCGCTGAGGCGCGGGCGCGAGTCGACGGCGACGACGGGCGGCGCGCCGTCGGGCATCCAGCGGCCCCACAGCCGCGTCAGGTACGCCATGTCGTCGGACGCGTTCCAGCGGTCGGCGGCGCGGCGCGCGAACGCCCGCGACAGCGCCGCGAAGCGCCGGCAGTTGCCGTCGTTGGGGAACAGCGTCTCGTCGGCGGGCGCGCGCGCCAGCACCGCGGGGGCCGGGAACCCGGGGGCCCGCGCCGCCGCCGGGTACAGCCCCACGAACACCTCCTGCACCGAGTCGAGCGCGCGCGGGATCGGCGTCGCGCGCAGGTACAGGCAGTCCGGGTCGGGCAGGACGCGCGGCAGGAAGCCCAGGCGGTCGACGTAGAGGGCGCGCAGGCGCACGCCCAGGTCCAGCGTCGTCTCGCGGCCCTTGTCCGTCAGCATGCCCATGTCGCAGACGCCGTCGAGCTCGCCGCCGGGGCCGGCCGCCAGCACGGGGCCGTCGTCGGCCGGGCCGAAGGTCTCGAGGCGCCGCTTCCACTCGAGCGCCGAGAAGCGGCGGCGACCTCCCGGGCTCTCCTCCTCTAGCACCGCCGACCGCAGCTGCCGCACGGCGCTGCAGTACGGCCAGAAGGCCGGCAGCCCCGCGTTCCGGAACCGCGCCGACACGGGCGACCGCTCCCCGTGCCGCAGCAGCACCTGCACCAGCTGCAGCTCCAGCCCCGCAGGGTACAGCCGCCGCAGCTCCTCGTCCGTGTACGGCGGGCGGGGGACAAGGGTCGTCATGGCGGGTCTCTTCAGACTTTCAGACACGGGAGGTATGATAGGGGGACGGGGGACGGGTTCGTTTTACTTGGACGGGTGCGTTTTACTTGGACGGGAGAAGAATAGAGAAAGGTGAGCTATGTGCCTAGACCTTGGCTAGATGGTTAGGGGAAAGAGTATGGTTATATAAACGTAAGACTATGATAGCACGGTGAAGAGGAACCTGACTCTTTGTGCCTGTCTGTCCCTTGTCTCGCTCTCTTGTCTAGCGACCATGTCTCCCCTACGCCTTGGAAGCTTGGAAGTTGGAAAGTTGAATAGCTTGACTTGTTCTCGCCAGCCTACTATGGCAGCCTTAGTTAGAAGGCTACAGTGAGGGTGGTGGGGTTATACGAAGTACCCGTTGTACCCCGTAGACGGAGGTTCGGTACCTGCATGTGGTATTGAGGGGTCTCTGCCCGATAAATTCATACACCCCATATATGTACATGTACGAAGTATGTACTTGGGTACATTGCACCTCCATGAGACATATAGCACAATCGATAAGCACCATCAGCCAATATTTCCAATTCAACCTTTCACGTTGAAGCTCCATAACGGCCGACTGTCTTGCCAACAGCTGTCTCGCTCCCATGTCATGAAGGGCTCCAGACCTATCTGTCTGCTATGTCACCACCGACTCGTGACTTCAGGCGCCTTGCGCTCTTCCCAGCGGCAATCCCATTCAGTCCTATCCTCGACCACTACTGCGGCGCATCGTCAGTCGGAGCAACGAGCGAGATGGTTTGGGACGAAACGAAAGGCACTGTTCTGCAAAGTACCGGAAAAGGGGGATAGCGCTGGCATAGATGCTCTTTTCGACCAGGTTGTTCACCATCAGACCGCGACTCAGGATGCGCTACCTAATACCTCGCCGGCGAATCCTAACCTGGAGTTGACCCTTGTCCAAGCTATCGGGAAGCTGGAGCACATGGTGCGCAAGGGCGGCTCTCTGATAGATTCATATGCCTTCCTAAAGACCGATGTATATCCCATGCTTGAAGCACCCGACATCACCATACCTAGGGTCTTCTATATGACGGTTTCTACCTTGTTGGAAAAGCTCGTGGCGGCTAAGAAGAAGGCAATACGTTCAGATACTTTACCAACAGTAGCCGACATATTTCGCGTCTACGTGGATATTGGCGAAATGATACCTCGGCGGTGGGCAATTCTCGTGGGAGAACTCGTCAAGAGCATCTTGGAAATGGAACCTTCCACTAAGGAGCAGCATCTTGACGCGGCCGACGGCAAGGACTCTGTCCGCGATGCCATGCTCTCCGATCTTGTCGAATCCTGGAAGGTCTTGTCTCTACCTAGGGATATGCCGGTGGCGCCCGACGACGAGGTAACCGATGATTTCTGCTTCCCGAGAGCCAATCCAGCCTGGCTGAAGAGGTTTTCGGATAAGGGGAACTTCCCTGCCGCTCTGAGCACCTTTTTCCCCCAGTACCCGCCGTTCCAGCTTGGTGCTCCTGTGGCTGTCCTAGCCATTGCCACCTACGCCTTGCTTATTGACACCCAACGGAGCAGTCCGATCGTCCGTTTGAGCGCGGCGCGCTTCATTGCTAAGATGGAATACCTCATCACGTTTGTAAGATATCCAGATACTAATCTACGTAGCGAGGTTTCGCACTATTTCCCGTTCCTAGAATCCTACATCATGGACTGGTGGCCCATCATCAAGAAACAACTAAAACATCGATTCGAATCAACGGATGTACCAACCACTCGCACGCAGCCTAGAGAACCATCGTCATCGACCAATTCAGGAGGAATCAACAAAGGCTCTATAGGCGAGCGTCTCCAACGGGCTTATGTGACAACGCGCAATTACGGCGACGTGGACAGGCTCTGGGGAGAGTTTTTGGGATCTACAACGGGTAATATTCATCCAGACCGCATTGCCGAACTACGTAACGAGTCCTATCTCTTCGACTCTTTTATCCACGCCCGTATGGCCACGAACCAGCCCAACAAGGCCATCGAGGCGCTAAGGGTGATGCGCCAAGTTGGTCTCAGGCCTACGGTGAAGACGTGGAATAGCATGCTCGACGGATGCAAGAAGTCTCGCAATGTCAACGCCATCAAGAACGTGTGGGCCAAGATCGCAGGCTCTGGCATGGAGCTCGACATGAGGATATGGACTACCCGCGTGTCGGCCCTCGTCGAATCTGGCGACGTCGAGGGCGGACTCCAAGCCCTGCAGGAGATGATGAAGCTATGGCAGAAATCCTCGAAAGACGAACGAATCAAGGCCGTGAAGCCGACCATAGAACCTGTCAACGCTGCCCTCGTAGGTCTCACACGCCAAAATCACACCGTCGTTGCCGAATCCCTCCTAGACTGGGCCAGGCGACACGGTCTCCAGCCTGACGTCTTTACATTCAATACCCTGCTGCGCCTCTTCGTCCGCCACAAGCGCGATACTGACGTGCGAAGGCTGTTTGCCACCATGAAACGGTCAAAGGTTGACGCGGACGAGGCAACCTTTACCATCGTCCTGGACGAGGCCTTCTCCACCATTCTACCGGAAGACACTGAGAGGCAGGCAAACATGGTAATGCGCGTGGTGGAGCATATGCAGGCGGCGGGGCTCGAAGTCAACCTGCAGACGTACGGCAAGATGATTTACAACCTGCTGCGGATGGGCGACGGGGCGGTCAAAGCGGTCAAGGCGGTGCTAGCGCACATCTTGGCCCAGGGCCTGGAGCTGTCGCCGCACATCTACACGATGATCGTGGAGCACTACTTCGCGCGCCAGCCGCCCGACCTCGAGGCCGTCGGCGCGCTGCTGAAGCGCCACCGGCTGCTCGACCGCGAGGACATGGACGCCACCTTCTACGACCGCGTGGTGCGCGGGTACGCCGAGGCGGGGCGCCCCGCCAGCGCCCTCGACATCTACTGGCGCCTCAGCGCCGCCGGCCTGCCCGTCATCCTCAGCACCCAGCTCGAGCTCCTCACCGCCCTGTTCCGCGACGGCGCCGTCGACGACGCCACCCGCCTCGTCGCCAACACGAAGCGCATGTTCGAGGAGTCCCACCGCGCCGCCGACTCGGTCGACGACGCCGGCTTCTGGGGTCACCCCTTCTGGAGCTTCGCCGAGCGCCACAGCCTCTACGAGCGGAACGGTTCTGGTGCTGCTTCGGGTGCTGCTACTACCCCTACTGCTACTGCTTCCGCAAAGTCGGGGTCCCCTTAAGGGGAAGACCGTATGAGGTGGGCTGTTGCCGTGGCGGTATGTACTGTACGTACGCCGGACACATTTACGTGCGAGGGTTAGACCGGATATATCGGAAGATAGACTCGTCAAGACGTAGATTAATATGAGATATATACCGAAAACTGAAGTTTAGACTCAATTCATTGACCAAATGCATATTAACCTTCAAGACGTTCCCCTATAAGAAACTCCACGAACTCCCTTTCCTTACCAGGTACCTAGGTAGGGTTCCTATTCGGGCAAGCAGTGCCCCCTTTTCTTGTGTCGCGCGTATATACAAATAAAGAAGCGCATAGAATCTCGTATCATGACTCGTCCATCCGATCGTCATCCGCCGCACCGGTACCTCCTGCACCTCCACCGCCACTAGCAGCAGACTCTCCAGGCGCCCCTCGTCCCAGCATCGCAAAAGACTTCTCGGCGGCGCCGAGCTCGCCGGGGGCCAGGCCGCGGCCGGCGCCCTGCCACTCGCCGTCGCGCACGTCGCCGCGGGCGCCGAGCTCGAGGCCCTCGACGGTCTCGAGGTAGCGGCGCGTGGCGCCCTCGACGTACTCGAGGCGCTCGCGGCGCCACGTCTTCTTCTTCTTGTGCTTGTCGTCGCTGTTGTCCACGTCCATGGACGACGGGTCGGCGGCGGCGGCGGATGATGACGAAGAGGGTGAGGGGTCGCCGAGGTCCGGCGCTAGCGTGCGCAGGGAGGACGAGAGCGCGCGCAAAGCCTGCATCTGCGATAGCGTGAAGGCCGTTGTCGTGCTCAGCGGCGACTCGGAGCCGCCGGCTGTCAAGGAGCCCTTGTCGTGCAGGAAGGCGAATGGGCTCTCCTTCTTCTGTTGTTGCTGCTGTTCTGATGATTGGTTTTCGGGGTTCGGCGACGACGAGGAGGCCGTCTTCTCGGTCTTGACGTGGGAGTCGGAGAGGGAGGACGGTGCGCCGACAATGCCGCGCAGCTCGTCGAGCATCCGGTCGTTGCGCGCGCGCTCCGCCGTCAGTAGCGCGTTCAGCCGCATGCTCTCGCGCAGCTTGCGCCGTAGGTGGTTGATACTTTCGAGGCTCGGCGCGTCTGTGGTTTTGCGTAGGTCCTCTCGTCAGTTTCGTTCTCAGTCACATATCTTCCCGTATACACACGCGCGCATGCCCATTGTATGAAAGGTCATTGGTAAACACGTACTCGTAGAATCCGCGCCGTTGGCGTTGGCGGCAGCGGCGGCGCTAAAGTCCAGCCCCTCGTAGTGCGACAGCCGCATCCAGTGGCGGACGTCGACGGGGCGGACGCACAGGATGTTGCGCAGCACGTAGATCTCGAACTTGTCGAAGTTGCGGTCGATGCTGGCGCACAGCAGCGTCTCGAGCTGGTGCGTGCCCGACTCGACCTCCATCCGCGCCAGGTCCGCCGGCGCCACGTCTCCATCTCCTCCACCTCCGCCTCGTCGGGACGCTTTCGGCGGCTTGAAGCCTAGCGTGGCCGGCGGCGCGTTCAGCAGCCCCTGCTCGACGCTGTTGAGGGCACGCTCCGCGAGGATGTTTACGCTGTTGATTATGTCGTCGATGAGACTCTGGACGGTGGGTAGAGATGTTAGTTCTCAGCTTGGAGTTGTGGTTTCAACGCCTATGATGGTGTATACATCGGATAGATATATCTACACGCGAAGGGTCGGGTATACTGACAACAGGCGGGTATCCAAAGTGCTCGGTCAGGAGCTCGGTATCTGAGGTCGTGGTCGTCATGGTGCATCGTAAGATGTCATTATCATTCCGTTCTGCCGTCGTCAATGTTTGATCCCCCCGAGATTTCTGAATAGTCAATTAGTCGACACGCGACGAACGTGACGAAGTCAATATTTGGCTTAGTTGAATGGCGGGGTGCAATCGTGACGACTAGTTGCATATACTGTATATGTACAAATGCCATATATACTACTAAGCAGCTGAGGCGTTTGCTGTGGCTCGGCCAGCACCTACGTCATATCTGGACCCTTGGTATCCCTGGTCGCAATGGACTGTTGACACAAACAAATTACGAACCGTACCTAACTCAGGAGAAAAACACTGGCACAGCAAAAGCAATGGTTCAACTATCTGCTCAAGAACTTATCGTTTGCCTAGCCCATCCTCATAAATAGTCAATAGGAATACGACGAAATGGCAGACTGGAAAGGCATCGTCAAGAAGGGCTGGCACCCTGAGAAAGAAGGGACAACGCTCAAGGGCCAAGTTGTTAGTGCACCTGCAACTTTCTTCTCCCCCGACTGCGTGGTATTGAAGATACTGACACAGAAACCAACAGAAGGGCCTCGTCGGCCGAGGCGACAGCTCGTCTTCCCAGTCTTCTAGCTCCCGCTCCGCGGCTCCCATATCCACGCTGCGCGACCCGTCGACCTTCGCTCCCCCCCCTAAGCGTGGCGCGAGCCCGGCATCTCCCCAGTACTCGGGCTCGGCCACGTCACAGCAGCAGACAGCTGAGCCCCAGGCCGAGCACAGGCCGTACAAGGTCGACACCACGGGGCTCTCGACATCGCATCTTCCCCCGCCTCCCCCGCGAAGAGACAGCCCCGACAGACAGCAACCGCTGGCACCGCCTCCGTACTCGGCCGCCAAGCCCAGCGGCCCTCCCTCGCTGCCCCCGCGGCTCCCGCCCCGCGGCGGCAACGCGTCGCCGACGCAGACGCAGAGCACCGGCGATGGCAGTCACCGGCCGGGAGCAGGAGACGGCTACCTGAACCAGGGCGCGGTCAACCGACTCGGCGCCGCCGGGCTATCGGTGCCGGGTCTGGGGATCGGAAAGACATCGACCTCTGCCACCGCGCCGCCGCCCCGTTCGCCCACCGCGGGCGCGTCGCCTACGCCACAGCAGGGATCGACGACGTGGGCGGAGAAGCGGGCGGCGGTGGAGACGGCGTCGAGCCTGCGCAAGGACTCGTCGACCTGGTCGCCGGCCGAAGTCCGGGCAGCCGATACTGCCGCGTGCGAGCTCCGGCAGAAGTACGGCGGCAAGGTGGCGGAGGGGATGCTGGCCGCCGGCGGCTTGCGCCAGGAGCGGTTTGTCGGCGGCAGCGAGCGAGGGACGTCTTCGACTACGCCTATGTCTACGTATGCCGCTTCCCCCGCGCCGCAGATCGCGGACGTGGTGGCGAAGAAAAAGCCCATGCCTCCTCCCCCGCCGCCGCCCAAGAAGAAGCATTTAGCTGGGGCGGCTAGCGACGGAGACGTCCCGCCTCCTGTGCCGGTAGCCACGAAACCGAGCTTTAACTGAGTCCGAGAGTGTAAGATGGAAAGATAGGAGGCATCGTCATTTTCAAAAGCGAAGACTTGTGTTCATTACTAGCGGTGCCTGGCGTACGAGAAAATAGACTAGACCACAGGTCAGAGCTCACGAGCTAGTACGGTATTGCTTTTCAACAACGGTGCATTGCCATGGCACTCGCGGAGGTTTGTGAAATTCTTCTCGCAATTAAGCAGGCGTTAGGTAGCATTCGTCAAAAGGAACGAATCTATGAAGAAGGCCTGTTTTCAGCGTTTTATAAACATAAAAAAAAAGCGTCAAGTCGTATGGTGTAGCTCATGTGACATTCGTTGGCCGTTTCCTTCTGCCTAGATCTCTTAGGCTTTTACACCTTCATCTCCTCCAGACCGTGCTTCCAGATGGTGACATACGGGGTGACACCGTCGTCGCGGTAGTTGAGGAGAACGACCCTGTTCCTCATGTCAGGATATAGTAAGTGATAGTCAGGGGTTCAACGAGGGGAGAAAGGCGGCTTGACTAGCAAAGAGCACTCACATTCCGTCGACGTCCATGCTCTCGCCCGTGTAGAATTCGTAGTCCTTGAAGTTGCTGATGATCTTCTTCACGAAGCCCTGGGCCTTGGTTTGGAAGTCCTTGACCTCCTCGGGCGAGGCACCCTTCTCCTTCAGGTGGCTCGCGAGCTTCTTCATGTAGCCTGAAAAAATGCCCGCGCGTTAGTCGATATTCAACCGTCCCTCTTACAAAGTTCGGTGGGGAAGTGGGAGACAGATCGTCTTACCCTTGAGATACGACATGTATGAGGGCTTGTCAAAGCTGGTGGGTTGGAGGCGGAAGGAGTGGATGATGTTGTTGACCTTCTGAGCGCCATCGTCCAGGCCCTCGTCAGCCTCCTCGGCGGAGGCGTTGGCACCAGTGTCTACAGATTTCCGTTAGCCCTAAAGTTGAGCCCGTAATGAGCTCGAAGGCACACATACCGACGGCGACGGCACCGATCTCAATCATGGCACAGTCGGCCTCGTAGGCGACACCATCAACCTCCTTCAGATTGTACGAGTCCGACAGGAGCTCGTCCTTGCTCTCGGTCAGGGCGTCCTATACGGAGAGGGGTAGGGTTAGTATAAGCGTCGCCACAGTCCGGACCAAAGTCGACCGGAGAGATATCAGCATCGGTAACTTACCTTGAAGATAATCATGTTGGCGGTAGATGGAGAAGAAGTGTTCAAGAACAGACAGGGAGAGAGAGAGAGGATGAAGTTATCGTAGACTTGATCGAAGAAAAAGCAGAGGAAGAAGATGGCTTTTTGCGACGGATAATGAGGGGCAGATTTTCTTACTGGCGGAGATGGTAAATTTTGGGCAGGAGAAAAGTGGGAGGACGCAGATGGAGGGGCCGCGCTAAGACCTTTTTGATCAGATCTAGATTTTGTTCCGCATGGAAATTTTTTTTTTATGTTTTTTCCCTCTTTCTTTCTGGGGACTCCTATCTTATCACCTAAGGCTATGCAGTCCTTGCCTTAGTCTTCCCGTCTTGAGTCTACGGTATGGATATTCGAAACTTGCGCATGGTATTTGTCTAGGCAGGTTATGATCATAACGATGTACAATATACAAGATGTATATTGGTCAAGTTCGCAGAGTCTACATAGTCCAAGAGAAGGTAGATATGCTTGGGGAAAATGCGATGAATTTCTGCCTACGGATACTGTACTGTATAGGGAGTATAGCGCATTGTCGCATTACCTTCGGTATCATGCAGTGCTTTCCAGGTTGCGAGTTGGAATGTACCTTAAGCAATGAATGTCTTGGAGCGCGTATCCACTTTGCCACTTTCCGTCCAGAACTTGCTTCTATGCAAGTAAGGGATAGTTGAACAGATGCATGCGAATTACATCCCATATGCGAACCTGAACAATGATTATATCGCCAGGTCTCTATTCTCAAGGCAAACGCCTCAATCAGGAGCATCAGGCGTCTTTCGTACGACAGCCGACGTGATTACGAGACGAAAGAAGAGACATAAAAAAAACAGGTGACAATGCACTCGGACATTGACGGAGCGGACAGCCGAAATTATACCATGTAAGATTGATAAAATTGATAAAAAAGGGGGACCCGGAGGCGCGAAATAATGCACTGATAATGAGATGATGACGGGCCACTGATACTTACAGTTGCTGTTCTAGTGGTCCTAGGTGGGCTTATGCTGCCTGCTAGGCCTGCTAGGCCTGCTAGGCTGCTCTTCTAGGCTACTGTCAGGGCCGCTTTGCACCTACAACCGTTTAATATCCCTGGGACTAGCTTCGCAATAAACACCTCGAGTCTTCCGCGCTTCCAACTCCCCTAAACTTCTTAATCCTTCACGGCTCCAAGCTACTTACGCTCCTTTCTTCCACAATCTCTTTGTTGTATTCTACCCAAGGCAGATTACTTCTACGCTTTACTCCAGTGCCACCGTAATTGCCTTTCTTAATACTGATTGAGCCGCAGCTCTACTCTTCCGCCTCAGGCAAATCGCGCCATGGCCACCAACGGAACGAACGTGACATCCGCCACCGGCCTCCCGCCGCTCCCGGCCTACACGGTCGTCGAGGCGCCAGACCTGATATCGTGGTTCCCCGACTTCTACCTAGGCATTGTCGCGCCCATCATCGCCTACTGGATCATCTCCATCTTCTTCCACGTCATCGACTCCTTGGACTTGTTCCCGCAGTACCGCCTGCACACCCCCGCCGAGATCACCCAGCGCAACAAGGTGTCGCGATACGAGGTTCTTCGCGATGTCATCTTCCAGCAGATAATCCAGGCCGTCATGGGCGGCGTCCTGGGCATGACGGATCCGCCCCAGTACACCGGCATGGAAGAGCACGACGTTGCCGTGTGGGCCACGCGAGTCCGGTTGGCGCAGCGAGCGCTCCCGGCTCTCCTGGGCGTCCTCGGCATCAATGCCGCCACCATCTCTAAGAACATGGCCGTCTCCCACCCGCTGTTGGCCGCTGTCCTCGCCGGTGGTCAGTATCCCTTCGTCACCGAGTTATCCGGCTCCAGCGGCATGAAAGTGCCGGCCTTCGCCAATTGGGAGCTTCTGGTTGCCAAAGCCATCTACCATGTCATCATCCCGGCCTTCCAATTCTTCGTCGGCGTCGTTGTCCTGGACACCTGGCAATATTTCCTCCACCGGTTGATGCACCAGAACAAATGGCTCTACAGTGTGTACCCCTGAATTCCCATTAAGTGTCGCAAAGAGAAAGATGAACTGACAGCTTCTCAGCCACGTTCCACTCGAGACACCACCGACTCTATGTTCCCTACGCCTACGGAGCTTTGTACAACCACCCGTTCGAGGGCTTCCTTCTTGACACGGCCGGCGCCGGACTTGCATACAAGCTCGCGTTCATGACTCCGAGACAGGGAATAGTCTTCTGGTCTATGTCCTCCATCAAGACTGTCGACGACCACTGTGGATACGCTCTGCCCTGGGACCCTCTGCAGCGCATTACGTCGAACAACGCGGCCTACCACGACATCCACCACCAGAGCTGGGGCATCAAGACCAACTTCGCCCAGCCGTTCTTCACTTTCTGGGACAAGCTATTGGGAACGATGTGGCACGGCGATACCTCGCTCAAGTACGAACGGTCCAAGACCGGGCTCAGGAAATCCTGAACACCGAAGCAAAGAAGGCGTCTGTGAAAGCCCAATAGGCTCACCCATACCAGCACCAATTGCGTGCGTACATTCGTTGTATCACTCTAGGGGCATTCGCTTATTTGGTCTTGCGGCATGACCGGGTAATTTGGATCCAATCCAGTTGAGGGAGGCATGAGATCTACACGCTTGGTGAGCATCGGGAGGGCGTTTTCTACGAGTCTAGCACATCGCGACTCAGTGGTGCATTTTCAGGAGGGAAAATCGGTACAACGCAAATCCATACCGTGTAAAACGCTTGAGGTTCTATACCATCATTGAATGCTACGCCAGGCTTTCCCGCGTTACTGCTCATGACTAATGCGGCAAATGAACTGCCAATTCAAGCGGTAGGAAAGTGGACTACCCAGGTATGGCGTTTGGATGCCGGCAGGTTTCTGAGTGGCGGCATATTTGACTGTAGACAGTCGTCGCCATGGCTCATAAGTAATCATAATACCACTCAAACTCGATCGTTCTATAGCCATTCTAATGTCAGAACTTCCAAATCATATCAGAGCTGGCCAACGGTGATCAATCATGGTCAAGTCGTCTAAAGCGAGCTTTACCTCGACGCAGATACATGCTCAACTCGGACACGTCGCTTCTGAATACTGTACGTAGTAGTCAGGTAACCATAAGATCGGAGATCCTCGGCGCCGTGGAAAATAGGGGTCGGTGTAGGAAAATCGACGACAGTCTCACTTTGGCTCGTTAGGCAGCTGGACCACCAGACTTCTCGCGAGCTTGCCTGACGTCTCCCGTCCAGCCCGCCTCACGCGCAAAACGTGCGAGATGGAGAGACGGAAGAGAAAATCAAGTAATTCCTCCCTAGTCGGCACCGCCGCCGGATCCCGCGGGCTCCGCGGGCGCCGGGACGAGTGGGGCGCTACGGGAGCCGAACACCGCCGAGACCAGCAGGGAAGAACGTTAGTTTTAGACGTACTCGCCGAATACTATATGCCCCGGAGCATATACTGTATAGGGACAGGTGTTCGAGGATCCCTTAGCTTTCACGCTGAACAAGAATTTCTTCGCTTTTTAGCTGTTCGACGAGGGGGAGAACGAGGTCTCGCGACGAAGAGGACGTCGCCCGGTGCCGATGGGTATCCTCTTTTCCCTCGCTCCTCTCCCATATTCTTCTCTCCTTCCCGGCAAGAGCCATCATGTACTACCTGGCGACGCCGTTCCCAGAAACAGAGGTCCCCAGAGGGGCCGACACCGAGCGGTAGAGCAAGGCTAGACGTTGGCCGCAGAGACGGGAAAGGGGAATAGGGGGAAGGCACGGCTGCTGAACAACGAGGCGCGACGGTCGCCGGCAGCAGGTATGCGATGAACATGTTGCTTCTGTTGGTGATGCTAACGGCCCTGCGCCGGGGACCGCAGGCGACTGCTCCGACACGGGCTCGGCATACAATGGCGTAGGACGGCGAAAGGGGTT
>JAJJXE010000022.1:0-19079 GCA_022432365.1 Hypoxylon sp. FL1284
GTACCATCGGGTGAGATGTTTCTAAACTCGTACTTTAGGCTATCGCAAAGAACCTTCGAGATGCATATAGTGTCAATAGGGTAGTTGACCTGCGGCGTGGCCACTAGCCTAGCACTACCCGCTATGGGGGACGACATTATAGAGCGCATATGCCCTCTTTTGGACAGGCACGTACGATTTATATCAGAGAGGTATGCGTCCGCGTCACCCTCAAAAGCCTTGACACATGCCTGCAGAAATTGTGTGCTTATGGGTCCCACACGCACAGCTATAGACTGCGGCGGGAGTATACATCTTGATGGTGACCTGCACATATGTCCGAAGCACTTTGCGTGGAGAGAACAACCTGAGCTGTACTCCGCTACACTGGATACTTCCATCACGCTGCGAGTATCGTCGTCATTGAACTTTCGAAACGTCACTCCTGTAGCCGCATATACGTCATCATTGCGCTTCCCTGGATACTTGTGTCGGGTGACTACTTCCCTGGGAGGGTGGCCGCTGTCCTTTGGCTCCATTGTCAGATATCACCGATCGCTGGAACTTTTGTACGAGGCTTTGGTGTATGAGGGTGCCGTCCACTACCTGGTCCTGTGATTGGGACGTAGATAGGAGGTGCGAGTTTATAAGCCAGAAGTCAGGGGATAAGGCGTAAGACTTACCCGATGAAGATGTCCAGAGAGTCCTGAGCGTCTGGTTCATGGTGGCCGTGTGGTACCGGCAACGACGTTGCAAAATCACCTTTTTGGACGCATATCAGAGACATGGAGAGATGTCCAGCGTGCTCATCCGTGCTAGTTCTCCAAGAGTACCAAGCTAGGGCAGCTGACGAAGCCCACAGGACCATAGTCACATGCCCTAGCTGTCCTCTAGATGGCGCCCTCCTACTACGGGATCCACCTGAGAGCAGGAATGAGAGGCGCTTTAGCCGTGGCAAAAATACTAGAGGCTCCGTATCCACGGCGAACGTCGTAGGAGAGTCAGCGTGTGTCATGTACCTATTCCACGATGTTCCTTGTGATAGGACCGGCGATTATGTTACGGTGCTGACGCAGAAGGTACGTATGCGCTATAGCGGTCCACTGAACGGTGATACGATCCTGGGTGCAATATGGAGAAGTGACGTATGCTCACCCCTAGAGGTATTAACCATAGAAGCTCGCAGGGAATCCCCACTGGGCGTGGACATACTAGGATGCAAAAAATGGGCAGTGGATCGTGCTGTGGACCAGGACGGTAGTACCCTTTATGCAAGGACTCTCTCCGTGCCATCACCCAGGGGGTGGGATGTCTTTATAGAGCGCAAGGCCGATGAGCACCACGACCGACATGTAGTGATAGCACTAGTCCCACTTCGCGTCCCTCCCAGGGATGTCTACATACACGTGTACTCCACGCTTCAATACCCGAAGAGCGTAAATAGGTTTCTGCCTAAGCACACAACTGGTAGCCTTATGAGTCTCTCCCCGCGAGCGTGGGACATGTCGCTAATGGCTGCCAGAGGAATGATGTACACGCTAAAGCTAGATGGCGAGCGCACTCTGGTGGTGGCGTTAGGAGGCATTGCTGCATTTGTGTCAAGGGGTGCACGGATGACGTGCAAGGCATGGAAGACCTACGAGGCTTTCACCTATGACGGCATCACCGTATATGACACAGAATACGTGCCGGGGCTGGGATATGCAGCAATAGACGTCCTGATGATAAACGGTAGGCTGGCACCCGAGCAGCGTACCATGGAATGGGTGTATGGCTGTATGGTATCCAAGGCCGAGGAGGCACGCGATTTAGGCATCTATGTGCGCAAATACGGAACGCTCATTGATCCCGTGCGCGAGCTAAGGCTGATACCCGCAGTGGCTGATGGCCTTATGGCCATAGACCAGGATAGCACCAATTCCAGGAAGCTCAAGGTCGTCAAGTCCGTAGAATTGGTAGTGAGTGAAGACGGCTCGCTGTTATCCCGCAACGGTACGGAGGTATTTCTAGAGATGAGCAAGCCCCCAAACTGTCAGGAGGGGGACATAGTTGAGGTGCGCTTCAGATACGGGAGTAACACTCCAACAGACGACGAACCACCTTTGTTCGCAAGTACAGCGTCACAAGTATCACACGTGGATGTGTTATCCGTGTTTAGAAGGTTGGATAAAAATATACCCAACGACGACCATGCAATAGGCGGTATCCTATCCTCCATGTTCGCGAATGAGTCCAACGACAACAATGATCGGCGTACCGCCCTAGTATGGTGTAGATCCATATCCGCACATGTCAACAGCCTTGCAGAGAACATGGTTACGAATAAGCGCATAATAATTGATGTGGGCACCGGCGATGGTCAGAGCATTGGCTTTATGGACATGGGTTCCGAAGGCTTCTCCAGGATATTTGTTGAACCTGACATCGAGCGTTGCAGCAAACTATGCGCAAGACTTGCGGTGCCGGTACCCCCTCCTGGTGTGGACAGGCTAAGGACGCAGATAAAGTCTCTCACCACGCGGTCACTACCTTACGTTGTATGCAATGCTACTATGGATAGCGTTCTACTGGATGAGGAGCTGGTTAGCGTACTTCTGCCACGAGTACGATGCATAGTAGGGACATTCAGTCTCCACTACGGGCTCGGTACTCTGATACAAATGAGAACAAGGATCAGAGTGCCCATAGTTGGCTGTACGTACGTATACGACGAAGCGACAGAAGATGGCATACTTGTGAACTCTGCGGGAGTGAGGATGACCAAAGTCTCTAGCAAACTCGCCACAGTGTCCTGGGGTACAGACAGTACCTACGAAGAACCTTGTTATGATGAGCGCGACTTCAGGCCTATTGCCAACGTGGTTAGGCCATGGGTGCACTCGAAGGATTTTCACCTCCCTCAGTCACAAGCTGCAAACATATGCAAGCACGTGCGCCTGCTATTGTTCAAGTAACCTCCATATCCGTACAGCTCAGTAGTTTTAAAAAACACACATTGTATACCTGGGGGTTGTCACTGTTACAGTTGTCATCACTGTCGTTACCATTACAAGAATCCCTGACGCTACCCTTGTCGTTATTCGTGCCATCCCATGTCGTCATTGCTTGCATCACTACTCCCCTATTGGTCGCTATCCTCTGAATCGAACACTAGCACCTTCCCACGAGGATCGCCCGCCGATCGTTTCGCTTCTCTATGTGCAGCAGCGTATCCCGAGGCACCATCGGCGTCTACGCTCACGCGACCCGGATACTCGGGTGCAGGGTCCACGGTGGGGGGTCTATGCATCGGAGGGTTAGACGTACGCACACGCGCGGTGCCGGCGTCGGGAGGAGGCTCCTTAGTTCGCACGCTCAACCGTGGGGGTTTCGGGTAGGATGAGCTCTCACGCAGCTCGGGTACACCCTGTACGCGCTCCCAGGACGTCATGTACCTACCCACGTCGACAGGGGGAGGTACCGCACTGGCCACGCTCATAGGGCTGCCGTAACGCATTCTGGCCTCCTGATTTGCTAGGCTCAAAGCACTCATTACGTTATGTGGCGCTACGCCATCTCCTCCCTTCACCCCTGTACTGTAACTCTCCTCTGCGTCCGCACTGTTGGCATCCGCCTGAAGGAAATAGGGCGGGGTATATGGAGAATAGTCATGCATGGCAAACGATGTTATTGCAGACACAGATGTAACGCGTTGATCCGTTATGTCCACCTGAAGTTTGTCTTCATCGTCCGGATTCGTGCCTATGGACTGTGGGCCTCTGGTGAGTATCTCACAGCCCTCTGGCACGAGCGTGTAAGTACATTTCGGTGACCCTTTGGGTGTAGGCAGATACACCAAGGTGTTGGTAGAACCGCAGGAGACTCGGTACAAGCTGTTGAGAAACTTCGGCATACTGTTTAGTTCTAGACCGTCCGCGTAGGATGGGTCGGAAAACAGCTTCGTGAGAACGTTCTCCAGGGTTGTCTTGAAGTTCAAGCGGCGACTTTTTCTGACCCCATCGCGAGACTTCTTGGAGTGCTCATCATGGTCACTACTCCCCCGACGAGAAGAACGATGTGGCTTCCGAGAGGGGTGTGGGGATGAAGATATCCAAGAAGTAATATACTCTACGGGTCGTCCTCCCATATCTGAACGTCATATATAGCTATAAGGTGCAACTTGCGACATAGTCGCTATGGGTTTTAAAATCCGACTAGACAGACAGTGTTCCCAGACCAGCGTACTCCGATGTGCTTTCCTACATCATGACATAGCGACATCCGCGTGCATCTCCGCAGTGTTGTCATAACGAACCATCGCTGGGGGTACGACCATAGATGCCCCGGAAACTGGGGTCGCAGTGGCAAACACAGTCAGCGTCTCCATGGTGACATGAGATGCGACAAAGTCCTTGACCCTCTGGTGACACTCCGCACTGAACGACACGTTCTCAACGGACGCACCTTCCGACACCCTGGATTCGATGCACGAAACGTGGTATGTGACTACGATAGATTGCTCATTCACGCAGGGTGTGACGTGATATAGGTGGTTCAACGGGGCTTCGTTCTCGCGCGTCGAACAGGGCCTGATGAGATAGCCATGGTCGGAGCAACAAATGTATACTCTGAATCTTTGCTTACACATGGTGGTTTATAGGCTCCGAGTGATGCTGCTACGCGATAGAGGTGACCCTGGCGACTGCTGTGGGCGTCGCATGTATTACCTGTCACACGTAAGGTAAAAGGTCGTACACGTTGGAACCTCCGTGCACTATGGATGCCATACAATCAGTGAGGACCGTATCGTATGGCAAGCACACTGCCACCGCATCCGTGACCGTCCCGCAACCACAGAGAAGTACCAACCTTCTACAATCTAGGCACACCCTTACGTCTACCACGTCACCACGCTTTGTAAGCTCAGACACGGAATAGTTCATACCCACTGCGACTGCCGCTTGTATCTCCATCTCGCCTAGAGATAACCCACCGCCTCTGGTCCTCCTGACAGGGGTGCGAAGGCTGGCAGGGGTAACACGCTGACTGGAGGTAAAGTGGCGCTCCCTCGTCATTTGTGTCTGGTTGTACATACGTACATACCCGAATGAGGCGCGGGAGTCACACAGGCTAGGGGGGCCCGGCTTGGATGTATCATCCATGATCGAGCGGAAGGATAAGCCGGTTCTTGAGTCTCTGACCTCGCATTCGGTGAAACTATCGAGTACCTCCCCGTTGGCCACTGTCTTGATCTTAGCATCCATCACAGCCCTTAGTCCCATCTCGCCCTCGTACAGTTGACCGTTTGTTTGCCTACACACTATCGATGACATAGCCACTACCACATCTGGTACGATAACGGTTCCATCGTCAAGGACGATCTCGGGCATGTTCTCGTAGGGAACTATGGTGGCTACCCCTTTTTGGCCGTGACCCGTAGTGAGCTTGTCCCCTGTCTGAAGGTGCTGAAAACTACGAACTTTCACCTGCATGTCATTGGACGTCGTGGGCGACGCAGAGATGCCTACTCCGGTAGCGTGACGACCTATCCTGTGCACATTCCCATTCGTAGACGTCCATTCCTCCGTGTGCTCACATATGTCCTCGCACTCCGTTTTCCACCATGGGAACAAGTGCCTGCACATTCTCTGCCCTGGCACGGGGACAGGGTAACCATATGGCAAGATGTACCGACAGATGGACGTGGTGGAGAACCCTCCATTTTGTACGTATCTGGCAGAGACATAGAGGGAGTCCTCGTATGAGAGGGGGTCATTGTGGTATAAAACGCAAGGGTTCTCACCAGGATATACATCTGCAACGTTGTCTGAGTCCACGACGTCATTCACGATGGAAGCCAACGCGCTTGTCACAACCAGAGGCTTGAAAGAATAGTTAGGTGACACGGCTGCAGTCGCCGGACAGAACGGTTGACAGACAGCCTGGGGGAGCTGGGCAGAAGAGATAGAGGGTCTGGGAGCCCTGTCGCTTGATATGTAGGGAACCAACGAAAAGAATGATGAGAAGCACGTGCGTATAGCGTCCTCGCCATGGGTCTGTATGTCCGGCTTGTGAGAGGCTTCTACCGCGTCTGATCTGTACGCCTCCATGTTATCCGTATATCTGCCATTACTATCCACCTTCATTGCCACGCCCGACGAGATGGACACCATACAGATGCGTCTTACCACATTCAGGTAGACACTGTACGACATGGATCCATTGGCACGTGCTAGACGGTGACTTCTGCACACAGCTTCA
Source organism: Hypoxylon sp. FL1284 (assembly GCA_022432365.1). Lineage (NCBI taxonomy): Eukaryota > Fungi > Ascomycota > Sordariomycetes > Xylariales > Hypoxylaceae > Hypoxylon > Hypoxylon sp. FL1284. Next base: position 6,220 of record JAJJXE010000022.1, read on the forward strand.
ACCGCTGACCGGGATACTTTGCACCATAACCCCAGGCAGAACAGAAACCACTCACCCTTTTCCCGCTTCTGCCTGGTAGCACGGCTAAGCGCAGCTAGATCCAGAGTAGTGGCTTCACAAAATATTCGTACAGAAACGTCGCTGGTAACTCTCCGCATTCGTCCAGCTTCCAAGCTGTGAGAGGTGTGTCCGGCACATACAAATCCTACGTGTACATCGTCATACTGTCGTGCTTGTACGTCCGGCTCGCTGTCTTTCTCCCACGGTACCATGTCGATGCACTGGTTGTTGTGAAACGTACCTATGACCCCGGTGGAGGGGGCTGCGCTCCTAGGAAACAGTGCCAGTGGACTGCCTTCTACTTCGAGTCCTAGATCCGAGCTTTCCATCGCAGTATGCACGGTGCCAAGGGAGAATGGCGTGAAATTGCACCCCTGGATAGAACAGAGCAGTGTAGAGGCCTCGTCATTTACATATCGTCCCGCCACCTTCCATGACGTTCCTTGCGATCTCTGATGTAGTCTAAGTCCCAGTGGGAACCAGAGATATCCGGAGTCTATGGATGCCTTTATCCTACCTGACAGGTCACTGAACAGATCACTGGCGCACTCATACTCCGTGACTGGGTAAAGCAAGGAGCAGCTTCCTACTATGTGCCCTACGTAATTAACGAAATTGTTCATACAGGGTCCCGTGGTAATGTCTATGCCACCACTCAATTCGGCAGGGGAGCGATGCGACCAGAAACGACCTCCAGAATCCCGGTAGTTGATGTTGACGTTGCGGAGGGTGAGACTCCTGACGATAGATGGAGACGACGAGTAGGGATCACTCTGGAATGTTTGTGTGGCCATGGTCGTGTAGACTACCTTGTAGGTGCAACTGCAACCGAGGTTGCAATCTAGCACATTGGAATTACAAACACTCATGGATCCTTCATACCAGGATATATTTGGACGAGGGTGGATAGAGGCATCCTCCGCAAGCCAGTGTCCATCTCCAACCCTATGCGGCTGCACAAACTCGGGTCTGTGTGTGTGCAAGGAGATATACTCATACATGAGACAGGACGCTGACATCATGGATGACCCCGGGGAGGGTGGTGATGATACAAACAGCGCCGAAAGTGCCTCTAGCAGCATGTCTACATCCTACGATTCTCCAACCGCCAGTGAGTTCAGTGACTTATTTGGTTATGGTGCGGTGGCTTCTCAGCCGGTGCCTCATAGTATAGGAGAGGTGACACCGCCTTTCGCCACATGCTCAGTAGAGCCCATAGACTTCTCATGCACAGGGGCGATGACTCCCTTGTTCAGAAGGGAGTGTGGGGAACTGTCACTCATGCTTATGGGGAACGATGGTGTAACTAAGTCTCCGTTCTTCGAGATACCCATAATGTGTAGCTGCAGTAGACTCATGTCCAACGGAGAGAGTGGTGACACTGTCATCGACGCCTCTATCTCCAGGCGAGGCGAGTGGGTTACCATAATTGAATCATACGCATTGAACAAGATACTCATGGTAAGAGTGGACAGCGTGGTATTGCGCCTAATATACAGGTTGATGGACTCACAAGATGTTTACACACCTGCTTATAGTCATAATATGAAGTTCGGCACGGTATCCATACCTCTGGCTCCAGCGCGCGTACTCGACTATGAAGGTAGAGTTTCCCACAAACTCCCCGAGGTGGAGAACGGAGAGACGCAGTTTGGAACTGCGTACATCACGACCACGGTGTCCCTTCTTCCCATATCTCTGCATAAGGGGTCTTCGCCAAGTGTAGCCATCCCTTGCTGCCATGTCTTCAACATCCGCATCCAGTGGCGTTCCTCCAACACATCCAGGGCGCAGCCTGTTGAAGGTCATATCAAGCTGCAGTAACAACTCTGGTAAGAATGTGTACGCAACCAGCGACACGCTTCTCACTATGCCTACCCTCCCGCCTATAAACGTGAGCACCCCCTTTGACGTGGGCGCTGAGTCGAGTGATCTCTGTAGTGTGAGCATAGATCCCTTGTTGTTGTCTGTGATAATCGCCTGCGGGCGCATAAGGAATGTTGCTACCGCGCTAGTGGTTATAGATATGGATACCCCCACCGCGACGGATGAACGTTTCCATAGCGTGACCCAGATCTCCTGCTTCTTTCCAGAAGTCTGTATCGTGTACGTTTCCGTAAATGCTGGACCAGAGGGTGACCGTGCGTATACCCTTCACCTGGCCGATAATGTGCGGGTGGACGCTGGTGCCCAAGACGATATGCTGCTTCTCCTGAAAAAACTTCTGCCTTTGAGATGGTGCTCACTGGTTTCAGAGAGGTCATTGGTACCATTCCAAACAATCTTCGGGAATATGGGGTGTGTTCACAACTTCTCTATTGATGAGGTCCCGGACGTACACGGTAGAAGTACTCTCGTCCCATATCCTCATACCCATGAGCGCTATCATTTCTTACTCTCCTCAAGTGAACCTATGTACGATATTGCACCTACACACACTGGTATGTCGCTGGAGTGGGAGTTGAGATGCAGATACATGCTCAGGCGGGTGTACAACAGTCCCACCTCGAGCGGCAAGTGCCTGCAGTGCACGTACATGGAGAGAATCATCAATAGTGGGGGCGCTGCCCCTAACATCACACACAAGGTCCACGGGTACGCGGTAAACCATGTCCTACTCCCAGAGGCTTGACATTACCCTGAGGTACATGCGTCGTTTGCGGTCAGTGTCACGCGAGTTGCCGGACTATTTTGAAAACGTTGCGAGATACCTACTGTGCGTGGCTACATCACCCGTATGCAGACATGTAATACTTGTGGAACGTCCATATCAAAGTGGCATACACCCTTACTTGTTCTCTGCCATGTCCTACGATGAGACGAAAAGCGGGCCCACTCCCAGCACTGTGGGTATGGCTAGGTTAGTGTCAAGAGAGGATCGGTCATCATATGAACACGTGGAGAGATGGTTTAGGGATAGTTGGTGCTATTATTCTGTGGGAGTGTTTCTGTTGAATGTCTGCTTCTCCGGACCCTTCGACGATGTGGGAACGTTCGCAGAGCGCGTATACTTCATGGAATACCTTAAGAGTCTGTTATTAGGCTATCTGAGGGACGGCACATATGAGATACAGATTACATGCGTAGGGCTCAAATCCTACTATGTTGGTAGACAGGTAGTGTCCAGCCTAGGTGTGGCCCGCTCCAGGGTTTCCCTACGCGACTTAGCGTCACCCGTCATGGTCTTGGGACGTGGACGCGACGATGGGTCGCACCTAGACACCTTTGAAGAGCGTTTCAAGCCTAAGACGGTGCAGCAACTTTGTCAAACTATCTTTCCGCTACTAGAGCTAGACCGTACCACCATGTCCGGAAATAACGCTAAGGAAGCCCTGGAGCGTGCCGTCACTGACACAAACGACATAATGGACCGTCTCAATAGCATCTCATCCGCTCTACCGCCGGACGACGAGATAACGCCCATGCAACTGAGAGACGCTGTAGCCAACTCGTCCTCCTGTATGAATCGCTTCAGTGCTACGCTTACGACAGCTATAATAGAACTCGCAGCAGTTACGCAGCCCAAGCCACAGAAGAGTTACGGTAAGGCTGCGGCGTATGGCAAGCGCGAGACGGCCAAGCGTGAGACTCAAAGCTCTGGACTCGGTACCGTGTCCATAACCGCCAGCACTCCTAGTGTATCATCTCGTGCAAGGTCTGTGGTTTTCGCGGACTCGGATGACGATACACCCCCTCCCAAGAGCACCAATCCTCCGACAGTGCCACAGAGTAGGTCAGTCTCCACGGGTTCCATGGTTGTTTTCGATAGCTCCGACGATGACAGCGATAGGCAGCCCGGCACCCCCAAGCCGTCCGCGCCTATGACCCTACCGCATCAGTCTGCGCCATCTGGGACAAACGCTCCATCACAGAAGCCCGCGGTTACATGGAGCAATGAGGCTCTCCTGGAGGCTATAGAGGAGCTCGACTTAGCAGATGACAACGATAGATTCCTAAGCAATAGCTACGAGTATATGACAAAGAAGGGTGTGACATCTACTAGTGGGGCCATCGAAAGAGTTTTAGAGAGGGTCAGGGCTGCGTTGGTTAAGTTATCAGTCATCAACCAGGCAGACTTCACACCTGCTGTCAAGGACAAGATCGTCGAGATAATAAGTGAGTACTAGTTATGCAATCACGAGGATTTGTTCGCCTTCCTGAGGGCAACGGGCGGGGACACCCCCTCTCTTAAAACGTATGATATGTAGCCATTGCGCTGCTTGGCACTGAAATCGGACACAGTATTGGAGTACTTTCTAATGTGGCTGGTCGCTGATGTGGCCGTATTATCCTCAAACCCTATGCCCTCCTGCATGATCAGAGGATTAGTGCAGCTTCGGAGTATTTGCTCATTCTCGGGGGTCACAAGACCGGGGCAGTGCAAGATACGCGAAAATGCAATTCTGAGATGATCTAGGGCGCGTCTATGGCTGGCCTGTATTTGGTTGAAGTGTATGGAGTTGCATACCACAGTTCTACCAGGGGTACCTGAACAGACTATAGTAGCCAGCGATGAGAACTCAGTCTCGCTAGGCCTCACGATCTTTATGGAACCCGCGCACAGCTCACTCGCCCCCTCGGTGTCTTGGTCATCATTCTGGTCAGGCATGTCTACGTCCAGAACGGCCTTGATGAGCGATGTTAGCGACTTGAAATCGACGGGGCTAGGGTTCGTCCACGCAGGGTTATTGGCACGTATTCTCTCAGCTACACTGGATATAATGTGACACGCCAACGAGGCGTACAGCTGTGCACCCGTGCTTACCTTAGTAGATTCGTGGTAGAAGACGGCTTTTGGCGCTTTGCTAGAACCCCCCGTTGTCGAGCTCGCACTGCCTGCGTCGCTGGATGATACGGAGTTCATAACTAGTCTGGATAACAGGTTACATATGTCGTCTAATTTGTCATGACGCTCGTTCTTCATGCTGGTGGTAGCAATCTCCAGATCAGAGACGCGCTTTTCCATTCTTAGAAGGCTGCTGTGTATATCTATGAGGACAGATAGAGGTGTGCTTGTGCCCAGCCCAGACACAGCAGGGGACTCCTGTTCTCTTTGGATGTTCGATTCGTCCATAGACCTGAGAGACTCACGATCCATGATGCAGGCACGAAGTGAGGATGTGTGTGTAAGCGCAACTATGTTGCATATCATCACCCTACACCAGGGATGACAGTATGTACAGGCACACTACCAAGACGAGGGTGCAGAGTCAAAAGGACTTGCACAAGAACGCTCTCAAGGGACTGCGTGATGTCAAGTTGGACCTCTGCGAAAGTGTGTCGCACCATCCGTACGCCCGCGTCCTGCCTCCCATGAGCCTCTACATAATAAGGGAGGTTATGTCTGGCATTTGTGGGTCCGAGATAGAGCCCGACCTGTACAATAGGCAGATCCACAACATAGCTACTTGGTGCTCCCGCGATGTCATATTGAGATGTTGCATATTGACACCTGAGCTGGTGACATGTGCAGTGTCGCTCCCCACCAGTATGACGTTTCCCTGTAACATGGAGAAACAGGAATTGGTAAGGAGTCTCAATAACGCTACACCCTGTACTATAACCCCCCTAAGGTACACGTGCAGGTTAATGGGCAGGATGACGCCGTACATGGTGGACGCTGTAGGTGCCGATGATGAGGCTGTCATCACGCATGTAAATCTCACGTCCACCAGGATAGTGTTCTTCTACACGGATCGTGACAGGTACCAGTTTTACCACCTTACACGGGAATCACTGCAGCTTCTTTCATACTTTGTACCCGAAGACTCGATAATGATAGACCTCAGCGAGTCCAGAAAGTTCAAGATGACCGTGGCATCAAACGAGGAGTCATCCAGCCCCAACAAGAACACGTGTATAATGGTGTCCTATGATGGCTTCATAAGGATTCTGGGACTGGTGACACCAGCCAGAAGGGTGTGTCATGCACTTAACAAGTCTATACATACAATATCGCAATCTGTGAGTTGGCCAGCATTTGTGTCGTCCCTTGAGCCGGGAGACGTGACACCGTTCTAGTTTTAAAACTCACAAGAGCCTAGAAACGCTGTCAACTGTTATGTTCCTACCAGTTATGGCCCTCCGGTCGTTGATGGCTATATGATTGAAAGAGAGGTAGGACTTGCCACGTTCTCCGGGTACGAAGGTCCAGACGGCGCCAGAGTTTATGCCATTATCCCTCTTACCCCCAGGGACGCTGGGTAAGAATGAAGACGCACGCTCGGACATATATCCATCCTTATCCCTGCCTGAAAGTAACTCTGTGAGGGTAGCACTCAGCGAGGGTGATGACGAGATGCGCGCTGTCGACAGAAACTCCCATATAGATATGAACGTCTTGTGATACGTATCCCTAACCACTTCAGGGCCCAGGGAATACCCTCTCGATACTACTACCAGGCATACCAGCGTGCTGATGTGTGCCTTCGTCATGCTCATGGATCTAGGCGTCAGTCTCTTGTTTATGTTGTTCATGAACTCCTCATTGGAATGTACGCGTGTGAAAGCCTCACCCCATACCCCCCATATTGAACTTATATCCCCCGTTACGCGCGAAGATATGAACTCATTAGCCTGCTCCATGGTGAATGGGGCAACATTAGTTGCAGTTTTAGTTTTAAGATAACCATATATACCAATAAACCACCGCAACCTTGAAGCAGCATTGTAACGAGTGATCTCTCAGTACGTACACCAATCTCGTGATACACACAACAGCCTAAAGGGAAAGGTTCTCGAGAAGGGTGAGCACCGAGTCCGGTGTAGCGTCCTTCTTGCTTATGGACAAGTCCTCCGCTACAACTGACCTGTTCGTCGACACGAATGTGGGAGGTGGTTCATCCACATTGATGTCCTGGATGATACCTCGTATCACCTCTATGTTGCATCCATACTTGTAGTCGGAGGGGAGGTCCTTGCCGTCGTCTGTCTTCGCAGTTATGTCCACCACGAAGTCGCACGAGATCCTCACAGCCTTGCCAGTCTTGGTGAGCAATGACTTAAGGTCAACAGGCTTAAGCTCCCCCGCGGTAGTGAGGGTGCACGCAAGGTTCTCGACGGAGTTAGCAGCCTTCCACCAGCGCGACGAAGGGGCAAATCTGGGCTCCAAAAGAGTAACGGGTACGTGAGCCGTGATCAGTTTTTCCAGAGACTGCCGGACATACTCAGGCAACCCCACATACGCGTACTTCGACGCATATTCAAGATTCTTCGTGGGATTAGTACTAATTATTACGTCGTTGGCGCGTATAACCCTGTACGACTGATCCCCCACCCTCATGTAGAGACGCGCCTTCCAGTGACGGGCGTTCGCGGCAAGCTTCTTCGTGAAGTCATTGGTGGTCTCGCGTATGACGGGCTTACCCACAGAGACCTTCGAGAAGTCATTGGCAGAAGTAACAGCGAAAGCTCTCTGGCGTCCCGTCTTGTCACGGACCACTTCTACGTTATCGGTGGGGAACGACATTGTATCTGCGTACGGGAATTGGATTGGTCCTGGTATCCAGCGAGGTGGTACTGCGTCGTAAGTATCAAGGTGCATTCTTGCAACCGCTTCTGCGTTGCGGATGTCTGTACCCACTATATCGTGCCCACGGCTTATCCTGGAGAGGAGGAGGGTAACCGAATACCCGTACAGATTTAATCCTACGCCGAGTGATGGTGACCTGGAAAACAGTACAGCACTACGTTTGGACTTTGCTATAAATACACAGCCCTCCCTCAGTGCTTCTAGCATGTACAACGGATGACCACAAAGATACTCATGCACAGATAAGATTATTGACTTTATGACAATAGTCGCTATATCGACGCGTTTCAATCTGCGCATGGCCCCATTGATTCTTCTCATTGTACTTGTCGATGACTCGCATAAGTACGAGTCCCTTATGGGGAGTTTTAAGGTATAGTAAAGATGTATCATTATCCGCAGTGATATATTCAGGCATCTCTCATCTCCCCTGTGAACGCGCTCACAAGCAGGTGAAAAGATATTCCAGAGGGAGTGGTATCGCCGCCTAGCTCCTATAGCTTTTACCTTAGCGGGCAAGCCCGACGCCCTTAATGTAAGAGTTTCCATTAACAACGACTAGGCTGTGGGGCGATATAAGTCTACAACGATATACGACGACTGACGGTGCCACGTGCAGCGCACCTGCTACGTGCCCTAGGACCTCTATGTATTCTGCCTCTGTGACGCCCCCACTGGTGAACCTTAAACGCTCGCAGGTCTCATCGAACTTACTCAGAAGTATGGTGGCTAGCATCGAACGGGCGGAAGGCATGACGTAATCGGATCGCATGCGCACGTATACGCACGCACACAGGAAATCCATTTTGCTCACCAGGTTATCGTCGAGCCTGTTCTTCTTCAGCTCCTTAGCCCTCACGGTCATCGGAATGACCAGCAGGCGTCTGGTGATGGCGTCCGACGTGTAGATATCGTCCTCTATGTCCGGTACACCGTTGGTCGCCAGCATTACAGAGGTGGATATAACCACGTTGGAGGTACCCAGCCTCATAACGTCTTCACCCGTTATAGCTTTGACTATGTGAGGGTTGAGATCGCCTCTCTCCAGATCCACCTCACCATTTGTCGCAATGCGTGACTCGAGCAGTAGCGCTACTAGGTCATCCGTAATGACCTGTGAGGAGTTCGTCAGGACGTTGTCAGGTAGTGCGTTGGCGCATCCTGGCAGAGCGTTTGTTATAGCTCGTATGACGTTGGATTTGCCAGATCCACCGGGGCCGGATAGTAGTAGAACACGGTGGCATTGAACTGGATCTAGGAGTGCGTTCCCTACCATCCACATTACGGAGATCAGATCGTCCAATTGGGGGAAGAGAGGGGATATGAAGTTGATGTAAGCTGAAGTACCCGGATATCGAAACCTCTGGGGGTATGAGTTTATCAGGACAGGGTTATAGCATACCCCGTTGATCTTGTCGGACCCATCTCCTGCGTAACGATTATCTAGCAGCAACGGTTTGCAAGGATAGAACTCCAGACCTCGCTTGTCTGCGGTTAACGATACCTCAAGCCTGAACGTGCTTATGTTGACACTTATTGGTGGAACTATAACTGGGCGATTGACGCAGTACCTATAAATGGTGGGCTTCAGATGCTTGTACGCTTCGGCTGTGCCAGAAGATACGTTGGTTATTCCAACCGCGGATAGTATGTAGGTCTGTGTGCAGCTCGCCGTAATGGAGCACCATATGCCCATAGTGTCAACGTATACTATGTCTACGCCCAACAGGTGGGCGAACGAACCTAGCCTGGCGAGATGAGCTAAGTGTTGAAACCGTTCTTGCTCGAAGACACCGAGCACAGGGATACACCAGCTGTCATCCTCTACTATGTAGAGCTCGCCACTATTGTTACCTCGCGACACGCTGAGTTCCTTGTCGTACTCCATGATACACGGTGTCACCCACAACACCGTTGTAGGTGCACCATTACATGATGGACCCTATACGCTGGGTAGGTGACTCGGACTCACGCATACTAGCTGTCAGATCTACTAGCACTACCAACGTGTGCATATCGCCTTTGCCACCAGCAGATCTAGTCCCAGTGCACAACAATGAAGGCACTGCAGGCAATGACACTCCCACACTTATACATAACTATGACAGTAAACGTGATGCGACAAAGCTTGCTTCTATATATGGTTATATCCCGTACGGGGATGAGAAGCCAGGGGGTATGAGACGCCTAACTGGGTACAAGCGAGAGTGCGTCTGTGCCTACGATGTAGAGACATCGTTGGATGGTGAGGAGATAGGCGGATTTCCGCTACCCTCAGCGCGGATGCTATCCCTATGCGTCGCATGTACATGCGGTACAGGGAGAGAATTCACCGGCGAGAGCAAACATATAAGTGAGTCATTCTTGAGCTGGGTACTGGATCATCAGCCCAGGTGGATGATAGGCTGGAACAACTATCTATATGATAATCAAACAATATTGTTCCACGGATCCGCTTGGAGAAAATACTCATCAGTAGTGCGTGTAAGCGCCGCGGGTAGCGTGGGGTACGGCATATTATTCGATATCCAAGGTACTTACAACGTTGATGCATACATATACGTGTTCAGGTCCAGGGCATCTCAGTTCTCCTCATACAGCCTCGGAGGTGTAGCCGAACAGCTAGGCACTACTCCCAAGCTGGAGATGCCCTCCGTTCGAGGTGCAGTAGACATTAAGGCGCTTCTAGAGTACAACATGAACGACTGTATAGTAACTCTGGATATATGGAAGCGCCTGGACATAGACAGGGAGCTCATATCGCTGTGCTTATGTGCCTCCTGCTCGGTATACGATGCTTGCAGATATGTAACCGGGACCATGATGATGTGTCTTATATCTTCATACAGTTTGGCCAACGGTCTCACTATAAAGTGGAACCCGTGCCAGAGCAAGTACGAGTTCGAAGGTGGCTATGTACTGAAGCCCATGAGGGGTATACACAAGAACCTGTATGTGTGTGACTTCAACTCCATGTACCCCTCCATAATGATAGGTTGTAACATATCCCCAGAGCTAATAACGATAGGTGAGAGTGACTCCTTGGGTACCCCAGAAATCTCGTGGGATGAGGAACACATATCCATCCCCTTGGGTGACTGCGTCGCACGCTTCCCCTTGAAGGGTGACGGTTTGTTAAGAAGGATTATAAAGGATCTCGTTGGGGAAAGAAGCAAGTTCAAGAGAACGGATACATATTACTCCACGAGCCTGAAGGTATGCGCAAACAGTATATATGGTGCGGTAGGTTTTGAGAGCTCACCACTGTACAGTCCGAGATGCGCCGCAGCGGTGACCACTTGTGCAAGATGGGCACTGAGAAAAGCCATCAGGTACTTCGAGCGCACGGGGTTGAAAGTAGTGGGTGGTGATACAGACTCTTGCTTCGTATGCTCTGAGAACGTGAGCGATGACTATGAGACGGTGCTAGGTAAGGTGAGCGCATCCCTGAGCGAGCTCCACGCCGATCTGCGGGGCAGTCCGTTTGGCGGCCTCAACATGGAGCTAGAAGAGCACTTCGTGAGTGCGTTGTTGCTAGAGAAGAAACGGTACTGTAAGATGAAGGAAGATGGTTCTATGAAGATCACAGGCATGACTTTTGCGCGCCGTTCTGAATCTAGCATGAGAAAGTCTGCGTGTAAGGAAACATGCTTGGCCGTACTCGAAAGCGCTGATAAAGTAGACGCGTGTAACAGAGTGAAGGAGGTGGTGCTGTACCACAAGAGCAAAGTTTTGAGCATGAGGGTACCCGCTTCCTATATATGTGCCCTCAAAAGTAAGGACGGACAGAAAAAGTACACCTACCTGTCGACGTCGGGCGAGGCCATCTCCCTGTCATCTGACAGCGGTGACAACCTGGTGACAGATTATGACCCCCATAAAGTTTTAGAAGAGCTCAGCAGGGAAGTGGCGTCCATAACCAAGGCAGCAGGGCTAGGGACAGTACGGGACGTGTTTCTGGCATCCAGCACCCTATGAGTCGCATTTAGGAACCAATCTTTCAAAATTCGACATGTACATAGCGGAGGTACTCGTAACAGGGTAGCTTTTTGCATCACACATGGAAGGGATTTTGCCGAAGTCCGTAGCCTCCATGGTGTCCAGCCAGCTCAGGTTGCGAGCTAGCATGCCTTCTCTGGTGGTAACGGGGTAAGGTGATGCTTCGGGCATATAAGATATGCATGCCGCTAGATCGTGCCTCTCTATGGTGGACATACTCACTCCGTAGTATGTACACACGAGCTTGATGGATAGGTCACAACATTCCAGCCTGGTGCTGGGAACCAAGTGCTTAAGCACAGACGGTGAGTAGCAGCCTTTCACTATGCCTGTAGGGTGAGGTGGAACCCACGCCGTAGGAAGGAGGCACGCTACCCCGTGGGGTGTCTCCAGTTTCCACACACACGTCGATGGCAAATGAAGACTGGAGTCAAGGATACAGAATGTATGGGCGTCTAACTCTCCAGAGCCACCCAGAGGCGAGCCGCGAAATAGGTTGGATATCAAGTCCATGCCACCTATGCTTGCTTGTTCTTTAGGACGGTGCGAGTCTAGGAATGCTTGCTGAGCAGCGCTGCATAGCGCCATAACCGCCCTGCATGACGGTACTCCACTATCTCTCGTCCTGGCACAAGGAATCTCTACCAAGCCCTTTCTAGTAGACACTTCCAAACCTCCCTCTGGGTTACGGGTGAAGCAAGACGACGATATCCTGCACAGCCTCGACATCTCTCCTATAGAGCTCTGAGAGAGCTGTTGTCGCATGATATCTCCGGTGCCCCTAATGGACTCCCTAACGAATGACGTCTCCGTGGATCTGCTCAAGAAGCGTGACGTGGTGCTTCTAATGTGTTTCTGAGGATTTCTCGTCTCATCCCCTAAGTGGGGACGAAGGGTTGTGTTTAGCATCTGGGGGACACTATAAGTAGTATAATTCATGAAATCAAGACCAGACTCGTCTGGTATGATCGACGGTGGTACTACCCGTGACAGCTTCTCACGGCCTCTGTCGAAGCTTGCCAGATTCCTGTGTATCCACGCCCTCGCTTCGTCCAACGACTCTGGTTCGCCCAAGGGATAGATATGCGCCTCATCGCCATCGTAGTCACCGTGTATCTGTGTAAATAGCTCAGTGTGTATACCTATGGAGTTGTGCTCCCAGTATTTCACGATCACAGGTTGGAAACTCGATGTGGTGAGAGAGGGCGGTCTCACCAGGATGCATATATCGCCCTCTCGAAGGCTTCTCTCTACCGTGGTGGAACAGGGT
>JAJJXE010000023.1:0-19047 GCA_022432365.1 Hypoxylon sp. FL1284
GGGACACGAGCAACTTCCCATGATGAGAGAAATAAATGCCAAGTTGTTCGAGATCGGAGCTAAATTATCAACCGTCGACAAGAGAAGGATAGGTCTTTCTTGCGAGGGACACGTCTATGCGCCTATCTAACCTGGGTCCTTGGGCGTAGGTAAGTACTAGTAGATAGATGAAAGTTCCAATCAAAGTCTTGTGTAACACTTGTCATACTCATTTTTGATATGATAGGCGCTTTTCGAGGCTGATCATGCAATTCCTGCGCCGTCGTCGATATCCTATTCGAATAGGGGCTACGGACGTGGATTACGTAAGTTGCTTCCCTTATCTATGCTCGTTATCAGTCGAGTCAACCAACATGCCAACCTTACCTATCACACTCTTATCTCTCTCCCGTCCTGCTCTCTCTTCATTGTCATTCGTCGTCCTGGATGATCCGCGCATATTGTACTTGCTTATTCGGGCGGCAAGCGTATGCCTTGGATGAAGATTTCTCAGCATATGCGCGTTGAGGCGCATTAACACTCATATACGACGGCCGATGATCTCATCGCCGGTGCCTCGAGTCCAATCCTCTCGAGTTTCGACTATCATGGCGGCTTTGTCCCTCCCCACCTCCTCTTCCAGGAACCAATGGGCATCGCTGTCTCACTGTTCATCGTCTATCTCCCGTCAGCAGCACCGTCTGCCTATCTAACTGCTAAGGACTGCTAAGGTATATCTTAGGTACTTGGGTCGGACGGCCGACAGTCATCACCATTACAATTATAACGGGCCCTGACCTCTAAGCTCTCCGCCTCTCTAAGTATTGTCGACCGTCGAATCCATCGACCGACGAGTCCAAATCCTTCAGCGATCCATTGGCCCATTATTCCCCCCCCCCCCCCCCCCCCCCCCCCCCCCCCCCCCCCACCCCCCCCCCCCCCCCCACCCCCCCCCCCCCCCCCCCCCCCCCCCCCCCCCCCCCCCCCCCCCCCCCCCCCCCCCCCCCCCCCCCCCCCCCCCAACCCCCCCCCCCCCCCCCCCCCCCCCCCCCCCCCCCCCCCCCCCCCCCCCCCCCCCCCCCCCCCCCCCCCCCCCCCCCCCCCCCCCCCCCCCCCCCCCCCCCAGCGACCCAAAGTGCCGGATAGGCCCGCCCGCCACTCTGCGAAACCCGTCCCGGAAATTTTCCGTTGTCACATCCATGCCTATCAAACTTAGCTTTGCATGGTGCCCTGAAAATTCCGCCCTTTTCCATTACGTTTCCCCATTTCCACCAACGTCCAACTTCCCGCTCGAGCCTTGTCCCACCTAGTCCGCTACCGTCGAGATATTACCATGGACGGTCCCGATCTGTCGGGACTGCGACCACAGGCGACGCTGGCTTCAGCTCTCCCTTTTGCCGATCCTAGCGTTGCCCCAGCCAAGAAGAAGTCGAGGAGGGGCGGGGATCCCTCTATTCAAAAGCGCCGATGCGTCAGCACGTACGTTTGCAACCCGCCCGCCTCGCGGACTGTCCGCCGTGCATTAGGTAGCTGACCTTGCGTCTTCTTAGGGCCTGCATAGCCTGTCGGCGTCGGAAATCAAAATGTGATGGCGCACTACCGAGTTGCGCCGCGTGCGCAAGCGTATACGGCACCGAGTGCATATACGATCCCAACTCGGATCATCGTCGAAAGGGAGTCTACAGGGAGAAAATTGATAGCATGAAAGCGCGAAACTCGACCCTTCAAATTCTGATCGAAGCCATACTGAACGCGGAAGAGGACGATGTTCCCGAGATTGTCAAGAGAATACGAACCTGTGACAGTTTGGATTCCGTAGCTGAGTCCATCCTCAAGCAGGAAGATTTTGGCAGCGTGGTACTGGACGACGAGGACCAGCTACAGGATGACTATACCACCGACTTACCCGTCGAAGGTGAGAGGGATCTAGCCGTAAGATGGGAGAGTTGCGGCTCGAGAATGGATCGACGCGCTTCATCGGCGGGACATCACATCTCATACACTGGGATATACATGGCGCCCCAAACCCGGAATACGAAGCGAGTGTCATGAATGCGGCTGATATCGACCCCATCACCAGCTGGTCCGACGTGACCAAGAACGTGGACGAAGTCAAACATCTCCTAAATATGTATTTCAACTGGCACTACCCATACTTCACTACCCTATCTCGGTCCTTATTTTTTCGCGATTTTCTCAAGGGGAAGTATAATATGTCACCCAACAAGACGGCTTACTGCTCGCCATTGCTGGTCAACGCGATGCTCGCTCTAGGGTGCCATTTCAGCGACGCTGCTTGCGCCTATGCCACGGCGGGGGATAGCTGGACTAAAGGAGATCACTTCTTTGCCGAGGCCAAGAGGTTGATTGTCGACAACGACGAGTACGAAAAGCCAAGATTGGCGACAGTGCAAGCCCTGGCGCTTATGTCCGTTAGAGAAGCGGGCTGCGGCCGAGAGGCAAAGGGGTGGGTATATAGCGGTATGAGTTTTAGAATGGCCCAGGATTTGGGGCTCAACCTGGATATTGGCGGCATCCGGAGTGACAGCGATAATTTCGACGAGCAGGAAATCGATGCGCGGAGAGTCACGTTTTGGGGGTGCTTTTTATTCGACAAGGCCTGGTCTAATTATCTTGGTCGACTTCCCCAGCTACCCAAGAACTCTTATAGCGTTCCCAAGTACGATGTATTCCCTGACGAAGACGCCGAAGCCTGGTGCCCCTATACCGACGGAGGATTCGATGAGTCGGCGAAGCAGCCATCACGAACTCGCACAATCGGATTGCAACTATCCAAGCTGTGCGAGATCAGTAGCGACCTTCTCCTCTTCTTTTACCATCCCACCCACATTGGACGATCCAGTGGCAAAGCAGCTGAACTGAAGAAGCTCAGTGAATTACACCGACGCTTAGAGGATTGGCGAAAAGAGTTACCTAAAGAGCTGGAACCGAAGGAGGGCCAGCTGCCCAACGCGATTTTGATGCAGTAAGTCTGGCTCATGGTCTCTGACGAGTATCGCGACCACTAATGCACACCAGCATGTTCTTCCATCTCCAGTATATCCACCTCTTTCGGCCTTTCCTCAAATACTCACCAAGCACATCGCCTTTACCACCTCATGTGTCCCCGCGGAGAATATGTACTGCAAACGCGGGTGCCATCTCCAAGTTGATGCGGTTGTATAAGAAGCTCTACAACCTACGCCAGATATGCAACATTGCTGTGTACATGTTGCATTCTGCGTGCACTATACACATACTGAATCTTCCTGAGAAAACTGCTAGAAGGGATATCATCCACGGAGTGAAGCATCTCGAAGAGATCGCCGAGGATTGGCTCTGTGGGCGACGCACTCTTAGCATCATCAGCGTCCTCGCCCGCAAATGGAACATTGAGCTCCCCGAAGAAGCTTCTCACGTTCTGCGGCGCACAGATGAGAGATGGGGAACGTTCAAGACTTCGGACGTTCCCTCACCCCGGTCACATATGACCACCTCTCCGCCCCCAATGGCGGCAGTAGCCACATCACCACAGGCGAAGGCCGAACACCACAGCCCTGCTAGCCATAACACGCCACCTACTTCAGTTCCGTCTCCGGCAGCTGGGGCAGGATCAGGCGCAGTTGTATCATCAGACAGCGTGAAGAACATGACCGCCTCAGCGTCCAACTTCCCGTCCGACGTCCAATTACAGCCGCAGATGATTGACAATGTAGCTGTCATGGGGAACTCGATCCCTTTGGATCCCGACGCACTAAACGGCTCAGACTGGCGTCAGCCACCGGTGAACCAGGCAGGCACAAGCTATCAGCAGTCGTACGCCTCCATCCCGAGCAATCCCAGGTCCGCGCCGGCATCTCAGAGCACGAGGCGAAACCAGCCGCCGAACTCCATATACGCCGTCGACGGGCAGGATTGGTACCTCAAGGACGGCGTCAACTGGCAGTCGAGCTTCGACGCGTGGAACATGGGCAACGGCACGTCCGGGACCAACGTGTCCGACCCGTCCATGTTCATATTCACGTCCAACTCGCCCGCCAACGGCGCCGGCGGGGCGCGCGCTCAACCACATGGAGCTCAACTTCGACGGGCTCAACAACCTGTCGACGTCCATGGACGGGTGGGACCTGGCGAATTTGGAATAGCGAGCGAGTTTCAGATATAGCTTGGGTATTTATGGTTTTCTATAGGTATTTGGAGGGTTTAGGCCGGCGTGCCTGACTTTTTTTTTTGTGTTACGAAGGTCTTGGAATGGCACTCATTGGACTTTTCACAGGGGAACGGGGGACAAAAAAGTTTTCAGGGGCATGGCTATCGCGATATTGTATGTGCTGCCGCCTGACGCCCCGCCTCTCTTAGCCTTATGTCCATCTTGCTACGATGTGTAACGATCAGAGGCGAGAATCGGAATCAAACGAGATCTACGTCTTTATTTTGAAAATGAAAAGATTTTCTACGTTGACCCTTTCGTGTTCCATCACTACCTAGGTACGGGTACCTAGAAGGCGAGTAGCTTATACCTGCGTGTTGTAATAAGATGAGCGCAATATAGAAAAAGAGAAAAGACAGTGTCAACAAAGCCTATTCAAGCTGGATAGACTCATAGACTGACTTGAGAATTGTCCACGATTTAATGACAGCTAATACGCATCTTATAAGTCATCATATTCTGAAGTTTCTTACTTTGGCATCTCATCACCAAGCTCGGGAATTGATGTGCTGAGTGACCTACCGCAAGAAAGTTCAACCGTAGGTTCAGACTTTGTAATACCATATCTCTGCAATTCAAAGCACGGATTTTATTTCCTTGCTCTAAAAGAAGGTGGTTGTTCCTAACTTATTGTAATGCACCAGTCGATATGATGTTCTAGTTATCAAATTGACATCCCAAGAAATTGAACTTTACATACGAGCGATATGGATAGGGATCAGGCCATATAAGAATATTTATGTTAGCGACTGTACATGTGTCCTAAGATATATAACCTTTTTTTTTCCAATTCATGTGATGGATAAAAGTAGTTGTCAAGTTACTTTAGATACCTAGTCTAATACTAGGGAGTAAGTAAAGCCATCATCAACTATTACGGATTTTTTTCTCCAAGGTAATTTGTGAGTGGTAAACTGAAGGCTGATAGGCTGTGAGATAGTATTCAGTAAAATGTTTGCATATATATCTGGTTTTTATGATCCTCTACAACGGGTTTACTGTGCAAGGCGCTGTTACCTGCTTGCAATCCCTAGCGTCGCCAACAAGTATACGATCCATCACTGAGTTAACTCGTGCGATGGGAAGTCGAAAGCCTCCACGTTACGCCTGGATCTAATCTGTACGTGAATCCGTGAAGCTATACTATTATTAGAGGGAGAGAAGCGTTCTCATCATGGGTTCGAGCCTTGCTAGAACAAGCGGCGAAGTTGGCCGAAGGCAAGCGCTGCTAAGGCATAAGAAGAAATCAAATTCTTCTACATGCCAAGGCTCGCAAAGGTCGGTACTTGGCTTGAAGACCCTGGAAACATAAGCGAGACGAGAAGAACCAAGACAAAATCTTGGAGAGAGCTCCATCCACCTCCGGATCTTCCGTCGTCGACGCTGATGAAAACTGGGAACCCGGGCGGGGACCCCATCATGTGGACAGGCGGCCAGCGAAGCTTCTCCAGACGTGTGCTGAGCAAGAAGCAGCACGTCGGATCTAGAAGGTGGTCCAGATGAGGTTCAGGTTGCCCGAGCGATCTACGGCGTTGCTAGCCTCTCCCAGTTTGAAGGGGCCTCCTCCCTGCTCCTACTCTAGTAGTAAGTACATCATCTTTTTTTGATGGGGTATCTGGGGAGCATGCAATGCACGTCTTCTCGAGGGAACAAAGATCGACCGCTAATATCTGCAGCGTCAGGAGGGACGGGGAGATGGGGTGGCGACGAGGGCGAGACGGGCTTTGATTACTGTTTTGCGTCGGTCTGGAGCACGCAAGGTAGTATATTAGCGAACCCACCAGCTAAGCTCTGAGTTGGCTTGGAACCGTATCGAGAGGCGATGTGGGAAGCGAGAGAGATGAGTAAGGAAACCCGCCGGTCGTGTCTGAGGCGTTTATGGTCCTGGCAGGTTCATCGTTCGAGACTTATGTAACAGTTAAGGAGCTGATAGGTTGGTGGGCTGGTAGGATAAGGTCGAGGTAGATGTTCGTCCAGGTAGGCTACGAGTCAAAGGTATGGCGAGGGTTGGGTATCGATGCTGGGACTCTTCAGGGTTCGTACGGATCGTACCTAATTGCAACAAGTTGGCCGCCGTAGCCTAACGAAAGGCCTTCCAGGACTTGGGTTCGAATCGGTGCGGGTGATCGCTGCTGGTCATGACGAGGGAGAGTGACGACGGCAGTCTTGGACTCGGTAGAGATGCCAACGACGGAAGCGAGAAGGGTCCTACTCTAGTAGAAACATTCACATGACTGACAACTAGAACCAAGCTTCCCAAAAAGGGAGGTCTCTTTTTCTCGCTGTCTTAGTGTTTGACTGAGTTGTCTCAACTAGATGCTCAAGTGAAGTTAGGGGGACGTATGTGGGAGTGTTCTGATGACTGACTCGCTTTCCCTTCTGACGTATGCTCGCCGAAGTCCTTGGCATCAAGCGCAGGCCCGCGGCCGGCCCTGCCCTTTTTCTCTCTCTTTCTTTTGGTATACGATTCCAGGTGGCTCCGAAGCTCGCCAAATATGGGCGGCCAAGACATCTCGACATCCTTTGAGCGTCGGGGTACAACCGCCGGGGCGTCAATCCTTGCTGGAAGTGGGTGTATCATCTGGGTGGAGGGGGGACTCGTCTCTGCCACAAGTCCCGTTCTCCATCTACGTCTACCGGAGCGAGGGCGAGTCCGGGCAAGTGGAGTGGAGGATCGCTCGGGGATCAGCAACGACGGTCTTTTTTCCCTTCTTCACCTTCTTCATCTTCGTTTGCTGGGGAGGGTTGTTGGCTCCTTGTCCTGTAAGGAAGTCGGGACGAACTAGATCTAGGGAACGTATACGACTTTTGGTATATCGGAGCGCAAATCGTCTCCCTCTGCCTCTCCTCCGCCCCTGTAGAAAATGCCTGCAACACTGGCTTGCAACATCAGGGTCGTAGAGTTCGTCTACCCCAGATCGTAGTCTGTCGGATGGTAAGCGAAGCGAACGTCTATACTGCTTCTCGGAAAGGAGGGGAGGGGACTATAGACCCGCCCAATTCTGGGGTAACATTCCGCAGTAGATCTTCTTTTCTCGAGCAGGCTGGGGTGTTTCTTCAAAATTCCCGTCCTCCCAATACCGAGCGGAACATCGGGAACTTCGAGCCTTGTGGGCGCCTGCAAGCATACCTTGTCTTACCTATGCAATTTGGGGACGTGACAGTGTCAAGGGACTGCTGCAGGCACTGACGCTGTATATAGTGGCGTGTCGACCATGGCAGGCGGCGTACGGCTACACGCAGTGGTATATAGTCTGACATCTTCAGCTTTAGTCGTCTCTGCTAAGGTCTGCCCATCCAAGCCCTGCGGTTCCACTGCATCTATGAGACCCGATGGCACTGGGTCTTATAAGACGTTCATTATTAATCTAGACCACCGAGGAGCCGCACATCATTTCCTCTTGTGGCCTTGGATGGCATAGTTCCGGCATTGTAGATCTCAGAGGCGTACCCAAGTAGATCTCCGTCCCCTTGGGGCCCGAAGGTGAGTGAGGGCGGCGCCCTGCTACTGTTCTCCAACTCTCTTCCCCAGAGTCCCCTACTGCGAATCCCTTCTTGTTGACACGCAGCTGTCATTCACACAGAAGAGATGGGTGCCCGCTGCAATCTCCCTCCTCAGAAGGGAGGCCTACCCCAATCAACCCCAAAAAGGACACCAACACGTGGTGACAATCTACCTTCCCTCCTTTCCCCCGACCTGATCACGACGGGAGAGAAGCCGCAAAATAAATGAGAGGTGACATTGTGTGAGGCCCGGACCGCCGTCTGGCAGGACGATAAATACCCTTGTAACTCGACGCAATCTAATCTTACCATGAATTTTCTGTTGAGGACTTCGCAAACCCGGTTTCCTTTGTAATAGGACAGAAGAGACGTGGTCGTCTATGCCTCAGGAACCAGGCTGGCGTGATGCGTAAAACTGATGGCTAAGTAGTCGAGGTATCTGTCTTGCAGATGCGACGCGTGCAAAGCACGTTGGCTTCTATGCTTGTGTTACGCAGAGGGAAATGCGCGTTAGATCCAGCCAGACCTGTGTCGTGATTGTTAAGGTATATAAGGGATGCGATGGAAGCCCACACCGCGAAGTATTGACGCAGAGACTGTTACCTCACCTAGACCCAAGAGGGCAAGCCATGCCCATTCCCGTATCTTGCGGTGGGAAGAAGGGCTCCTGCTAGACCGCAGTGGAAAGTCGGACCTGGTCCCGTCCTCCGCCCTAGCATCTCAAATTGCGGCGCCCATAGGATCGCACCCTGGGCATCTTGGCACGGAAACACATACAAGTCTTTCCAGCTGGTGGAACACTGACTTTCAGAGGGTTGATGAAAATTTCAACTACCGACCAGACTTCGGTCGACCCTGTGCTGCTTCAAAACAGTCTACCGCTGTACGTCAACGTCGTACTATTAGTAAAACCGGCCCCTTCTTGTTAGCTCCGTCCACAGTTTCGTGGTTTTAGCTGTAGTCATGACTGCAACTTTGGTACAGTAGTCTTCATCCCCAGATACCTAGAGCATATTCCTAGCAGCTAGGTACCTTAGGTAGGGTACCTAGGAGGTGGCCAGTCGGAGAATTTTATCCCAAGCCGCTGTGCCATTCGTATATACCTTGACCCTCGATGTTCTAGGCGCAACGGGGTTTGCTGTGTGTCTTAGACAGCTATAGGTTTGATAATGGGAGGCGGCAGCTGCGCGAATGCATTCATGTGATACTAAGTGCAATGACGATATAAAGTCCCGAAACGAGGAACAGGCCATGGCTATACCAGCGATAGAGATGGAAGAGCTGCTTCGCGAAGACGTATGAGGTGTGTCAAGGCACGACTTTATGACGCTCTCTAGCGACGATGAGGTGTACTTTTGCCTATGTGGATCTCGCATTAAGAGCAGTCAAGCGAATCGGAGATGGACCAAACTCAGAGCAAACGTCGTATGCTGTCAGGGGCAGTATCGTCTTCCTGGTGTCTCGCTAGTACTTAGGTCAGTACTTAGGTCTGCCACGGAATGCCTACATCGCCGGCAGGCAGGCATCTGGCGCCCGTAGGTTCGATTGGTCTGAAAAGGAAGACTGCAGGGATGCGAGCAACAGCACCAATAGGAGTCCTTTGCGACAATTTCCTGCATTTTCATGCGCAAATGGGAAGTTCGGTCCGGTCACCGTTGGCGACCAGGGGGGAGACCGAGTTCCGGCTCGGTTATCCAGCCTACCAGCCATGTCAGCTTGGAACAAACACCAAAGTCACCAAAGTACTTGTATCGACAGCTTTTTGGCACTTCTAGATAGCCCTCTCCGCCGCCTTCTACCTACCCTCATCGCCAGCAAGGCATATAAAGATTTCGTTAAAGCCAGGTAACAGAAGAAAAAGAGTGTCGTAGTAATAAAAATGGTACGACAATGTGTCCAAGGTATGTATGGTTTCGCTTTCTGTCATGCACGGACCAGAAGCATCATCCATTCTCCGAATGTATGGTACGCTGCACGGCACGAGCAAGCGAAGCGAGTGCTTATGGCATGCCAAGCATGTCCTCCATGGACGAAAAGACTGGTACGGCGATCAAAAGGCTTGGCTTGGGGCCGGTCTGTCCGACTATGTAGTTTTATACGACAGTACCAAGTATGAGAAGTGTCTTTCTAGCCTGACGGGGTCGGATAGTGCCTGGGGGGACTTGACTGCAATGCATCCATACACCTCAGCTGTCACCAAAGCGGCTGAGGTATGTTGAAATCTGAAGAGAAGAGCTTCTCAAGATCAGTCTGACTTCCAGACAGATGAGAGGTAAGTACCGTAGTAAAGTGTAACGAGGCCGTCACGTTACCAGATAAGTTGCCCTTAAGCTTGAGGCCGAATATAGTAAGGCATTCATCTCGGCCAGAAACGTCCAAGAAGTCATAAATGAACTCACGTTCCAGTCCGTGCTCGGATACGTATTTCGGCAAGCTGTCTTGGTGTGGTTTCTTGTATGCTCAACGACCATCATGATCAGATGCAGAAATCTTAGATGTAGTTGGGTTGGCTGCCTTGAAATATCATATGAGACTCGACCAGTACAGAATTGGTCTAGCTGATAATGGGGAAATTCGAAAGAATAATTCGTTATTCTCGAACGTTAGGAGAATTATGTATAAGGGTCCGCCGCCATGGCGGCTCGTCCCTATTTCGGCCTATAACACACGTCAACTAAGAACGATGCCCGGAACAGGGCCGCCTTACCTGAGTGCTTATGTGCGTGTCCATATTGATGACGAGCCTCGACAATATTGCAAAGACCTACAGTATGCCATGTGAGACATGTTTGCAATGGATCGCTAGGGGGGTGACTGCGTAGCATATTGCGTAGTACTTGGTACAGTATCAGAGCTCTTGTAGGCTACGAGACACCTCAGAGTCAAGGGCGGCACTCATGGTCCTAGCATGTACGATCATCGACGCGCAGCATATTAAGTTCCTTCGTGTAGGTAGCAGGATATCCGCTCGCGTCATGGGCGAGAGAGACACGGGATATTCATGCTCACTGAAGCTGTGGCTTGACGATGGGATCGACCTTGATTACGTCGGCCGGTGATAGAAAGGTTACCTTGTTCTCGAGTCGACTGTTCCTTGAAGGCGCGTAGGCAGCGAATGTAGTGACGTTGGACGTTGGCTCAGGTGCGTACTGGCAGATGGCTGACTGGCTGTCTGACGAGATATGATGTAGGGGTTCGGAATCGGAATCGAAGGAGAGAAAATACAGTGTGACTGAAATACGAGGCTGGGCATGGCTGACAGGTGGGATGTGTCGGTTACGTGACCCAAGACTTACAGGCACTTCTAGTGACCTACAGTGACCTGCAGCCACCCGAAGCAGCCCGAAGGACGCCCGTGTCACCCGTTAAAGGACCTCGTGGCCATGCTAAATTTATTCAGTGGCAAGCTCCCCGCCATCGTCAAGCATCAGCGCACCTCAGCGTACATCAGCGCACCAAATCCCCAGCTACCCCCCCCCCCCGGAATACTGTAGACGAGGGCCGTAGCGTACTGTGTGCATTTGGCTGCCTTCAACTGTCACCCTCCCAAGCCAGCCCAGCTTACCATTCCCAACTTAAGCTCATGACACTCTACAGAGCTCCATCTACGAAGGACCCAGGCGAGCAGGGCACCCTCATCTACAGGTACATCTACAGGCAGGGCAGGATTGGCATGCTACATGATGCCGCCTACCCTGCTGCAACCCTGCATCGACTTGAAGACGGCACCAGACGCCCAGGCGCCCTGACGCTTACGCCCTGAATCAACGTCGTCGAAGCATCACCACCAGAGGACCCCTAATCTGGCGCTCTGCTACATGTCGAGACAGCCTAGATTGCAAGCCTGGTCACTGATTACTCTTTACGCGCCTGTTGAGCTCGCACGTATGGTGGGCCAATCTACGGCATGCAGCCAGATGCTAGTATACTCGACGGTTGTCATACCACTCTCCGTATGGTCGTCCACCCTAATAAGTGAGGTCGCGGGGAAGAGCAAGGGCTAGAACTACGGATCTGCCTGCTGAGATACGTCCGTGACTCGACGACAGAAGGCCCTGCAACATAACGCAGAGCTCCTGAGGCCGAACGGTCAGAGGGTCGACGGCCTACGACAAAGTTAGAAGGACGAGAAGTTGTAAGACATCGCTTAGCAAACGGGAAAGGTAAGTGTATCATCGCGGACGGCATTTAAAGCCGTATACGGTTAGCCCTGCTTAGGCCCTATGCTCGCCGAAATGGTCGTGGCCGTCCGCGTCTATGAAACGTCAAGAGTCCGCCGCGACGAATCGAGGCCGAAAGGGGAAGATATGAGGCAATAGAAGAAAAAGTCACCTACTACGGTAGGCACTCGATTACCGCGCCTCACTACCGCAAGCGTACCCAGATACGCAGACGTGCACTGGAAGAGATTGATAGGGACTACTCGGCGACACGCTGGCCGAACAGAGGCTACCTTTCCGTCCGGCTTGGGCAGCTTTCGCGGGACTTGTTATGCGCGCCAAGGGCTGTGATGACTGGCGACTGGAGCAGCTGGGGTATCAGGGATGGCACAGTCCAGTCACGGCGCGCCATCGCCGCCTTCGGCTATCACTCGCGCTTCGATCCCCTCCACCATCTTGCCCTTCTCCAGGTGCAGACGGCCCTAATACACGACGGGGTAATCCTATGCCCACCCGCACTCCGCTCGCACAGGCGACAGAAGTCCCCGCGCAGTCGCGACGACGGGCACGGCGAGGCTGCAATACATACAGCGTCTCTTTTGTCATTCCCACAGCACCCTTCTCCCATCTGATCTGCTTCTGCTGTGGCCGTGCCGTTGTTATGTACCCCTAAGGCATGCTGCCGTCCTGGCTCTCCTAGCCTAGCCCTTCCATCCCCCGTTCGGAGATGTGAAGAGGTTCACTGTCGATTCCCAGGATTCTCTCACCGATGTGGGCCGTGCTGGAATTAGTGTGTCCAGTCGAGCCAGTGTGCCCTATTCTGGATCGTCATGCCTGGGCCGAAGCCTTCTCCCATCCACCAAAGCCCGTAGCCTAGTCGGTCCTAGTGGCCTGGCCGCCCGTCTCTCCCACATAGTCGGAGAGTATACACGAGAGAGCTGTGTGTTCGTGCCAACCCCTGCGCTCGTCTCCGACCCCCATGTCGCTCGTCCAAGTCAGAAAGCGGGTCATATAGCAAAAAAAGCCCGAGGGGGGAAGATGGGAAGCGCTGCTGTTGGGAGAGCCAGAGTCACATATCATGTCCCTCCATCTCGTCGCTCCATCTCCCTGACTGTGTTCCGCCGCTGTATATTACATCGTCAATCTACTTGCGCTTGTCGATATTGCTCCGATGAGAAGGGGTCCCCATTCTCCAATCGAATCTCGAGGGACAAGCAGGAACCATTCTTTGCCTGCATGCCAAGGACGCAGACTTTATTTGCCCTCGTCAAGGAGAGTACTCCAGACCTGAGGAGAGATTGCTTTGGTTAGACCAGACCTCTTCTATACTTCCTTTGGTCCACCGTCCTTCCGGATTCTCTGGGCGGCCCGTTGCTTAACGCTGTCGCTATTACTAGGTAGAGAGACTTGGGACTTGGGGTCTCTGGTTCACTTCACCACGGACCACGGCTGCTGTGCGACGCGCCCTGTCAGCCCGTCTCTGTATCCTGTACGTTCACGTCCACGTCCACGTTCACCTTCGACGCTCCCACACCCTTGTCCCGTCGATTTGTTGCCTTTCTACGCTCCAACCCCGCCACATGCTTGACATCCGTGCTCTGCAAACCAGTGCCGACTGTATACTACCGTGGCGATCCCTCTCGACTCCTTTCGGGACCCTGAAGTTGCTCAACATAATGTCATGCTCATGCCTTTAGATCCCTACAGTGCACAGCTTTTCGGTCCGTCCAAGTGCCGCTGTCAAGAAGGGATACGCTCTGCCAAGAGCTGCAACACAACGAGCCCATCCTCGACCAGCATATAGCTCAAGCTATCTCGCACCTCCCCGATACAAGTCGAGCTTCCCCGTGGTTTAGACGTATCTATGCTTCACCCAACTGCTCTGCGTTCGTTCGAAGTTGCCTGGCGTTCATGATACACGAGGTTAGACGAGATCGTCGACGGATCGCTACTCTCACCTCAGCCGGATCGAGTATAAGTCGCAACCACGGACTACTCAACCATGTTGTCTAATCCACTCCAACGGTTCTCGCCGTACCATGCGTTACCCTCTAACACGCTGCTTTCAAATGCTCACGTACCAGGGAGCCATCTCCACGCGGCTGGTCTGGACACCTTCGGCCACGGATCTCAGTATACGCTCCAGCACCTTCAACAACACGTAGGTGTTCACGCACCTCACCTAGCCCGAGCACCGCAACCAAAACATCGACAGCACCCCTACGGGGGCCCGAGCACGAGAGCCACAGGAGCGGCAGGCCCTATCAGGAGAAGGATAAGTAGGGCTTGCGACCAGTGCAACCAGCTCAGGACCAAGTGTGACGGGCAGCATCCTTGTGCGCATTGCATAGGTTGGTGACCGTACCAAGACCTCCTACGGCAGAACCAAGGCGCTAACCATCTCAGAATTTGGACTGGGCTGTGAGTATATCCGGGAACGCAAGAAGCGAGGCAAAGCTTCTCGCAAGGACCTTGCCCAACAAGCAGCTGCCCAAGCTGCCGCTGCCGCAGCCCAGAACGGCCAAAAGTCGCCAGACCCGAACGACGACAGCGAGCCCTCAGCGGAACAACAAACAGACGGCACATCGTCCGTGAAGCCGGAACAGCAGCAAAATTCCAGCGACAAGGCGCTAAACGACATCAACGAAGACGCCTTACAACGCAGTCAAAGGACGGGAAGCCTCGATAGTCTAGCAGAACTGAGCTCACACCAGCCTCATCTAACGGGGCATCCGGGAGCTATGGACAGAGACCAACTCGACAGTCCTACGTCGTTGGACCTGAATGGATATGGCAACGTTCCGAACCCATACGACAGACAAGGGATGGGTCACTTGATGGGTGGAACCGGACATAACGCGTACGGCTCGAACCAAGGCAGCCTCTCTTCTAATTACCCTGAAATCCCCTACGCTCTACAGGCACAAAGCCCTCCTAACTACTCAGCCAATGCTCAACCGACATTCCGGATAGGTACCAGCCCGCTTATTGCCTATCCCATAGGCGGCGAGCCCACGTCGCCGGGATGGATGTCGATGTCTTCGCCTCCCCCGCAGTTCCAATCTCACATTCCTCAGAACAACTACCACCACCAACTGAGATATCCAGTTCTCAACCCTTTGATACCCCACCTTGGAAACATAATACCCGTTTCTCTGGCTTGCGATTTAATCGATTTGTACTTTGCTAGTTCGTCGTCTGCTCATGCCCACCCCATGTCACCTTATGTTCTCGGTTTCGTCTTTCGGAAGCGATCCTTCCTACACCCGAGCAAACCCCGACAATGCCAGCCAGCTTTACTAGCAAGCATGCTTTGGGTCGCGGCTCAAACAAGCGATGCCCCATTCCTAACAAGTGTCCCTTCAGCACGAGGCAAGATATGCCAGAAGTTGCTTGAGCTTACCGTCAGCCTACTCAAGCCGTTAATTCACACGCCATCTGGTGAGGCGTCGCCGGTGTCTAGTCCAGTGATAGACGGCGTTGCTTTGGGTGGATTGGGCGTTGCCCTTCCTGGCTCGATGAGCATGGAGAACCTCACGGGCGAGTCCGGGGCGTTTGGTGCGGCGGGAACACTAGACGACGTTATCACGTATATCCACCTCGCTACGGTCGTTTCTGCGAGCGAGTACAAAGGGGCCAGCCTTCGATGGTGGAACGCTGCGTGGTCTCTTGCAAGAGAGTTGAAGCTCGGCAGAGAACTCCCACCAAGCGCCCCGTCGATGGTACGAGGCAGCAACGGCAATGAGGTGGACGCAGATGGTGAGACCGAGGATGGGATGGACAACAATGTTACCCCCGGCACCGTTAGCGAGGAGGAACGAGAAGAGCGACGACGCATATGGTGGCTCACGTACACCGTAGACCGTCACCTGGCGCTGTGCTATAACCGGCCACTGTTCCTTCTAGATATCGAATGCGAGGGCCTTCTCCAACCGATGGACGACACTGAATGGCAAAATGGAAACTTCACTTCCCAGACGACAGACCCAGCATTATCGGAACCGGCGGGATCTGACGGAGGCCGAGTTCGCGGGCCGCACTTTGAGTGTACCGGCCACAGCATCTTCGGCTATTTCCTTCCTCTGATGACCATCTTGGGCGAAATCGTTGATCTGCACCACGCACGCAACCACCCCCGATTTGGTATCGGGTTCCGCTCGGCCAGGGAATGGGACGACCAGCAAGCCGAGATCGTGCGACACCTCGAATCGTACGAGCAGAGCTTGAAGAAGTTCGAGCAGCGTCACTTCAACGCCAGCTCCGAGGATAAGAACGAGCAGTCGGCCACGCTCGAGATGCCCTCAGAGTTGGACCAGATCGGATCGCCGTCAGGGCGCTCGGTGCACACGAGCTCGTCGCGCATGACCGAGTCGGACATACAGACGCGCATCGTCATGTCGTACGGCACGCACGTCATGCACGTACTGCACATACTGCTCACGGGCAAGTGGGATCCCATCAACCTGCTAGACGACAACGACCTGTGGATTTCGTCGCAGGGCTTCATCACGGCCACGGGCCACGCCGTTTCGGCGGCCGAGGCCATCAGCAACATCCTCGAGTACGACCCGGGCCTAGAGTTTATGCCCTTCTTCTTCGGCATCTACCTGCTGCAGGGATCTTTCCTTCTCCTGCTCATCGCCGACAAGCTCCAGCTCGAGGCCTCGGCCAGCGTCGTCCGCGCCTGCGAGACCATCATCCGCGCCCACGAGGCTTGCGTCGTCACGCTCAACACTGAGTATCAGGTATGTTCTTTTCTTATGAACTAATAACACAACAAAGACACAACTTGAATATCATGGACAAGGACTACGCTGACCCATTTCTTCCACAGCGCAACTTTAGCAAGGTCATGCGCAGCGCCCTCGCCCAGGTCCGCGGCCGCGTGCCCGAAGACCTCGGTGAGCAGCATCAGCGCCGCCGAGAGCTTCTCGCGCTATACCGCTGGACCGGCGACGGCACCGGGTTGGCCTTGTAAAATTCTTACATATATACATACATGCCATATACCATATACTTGCAAGATCAGGGTGTATGTTTTAGTGTAGATACCGGGGTGGTGTTGTCGGACGTCTGCGAATTATGAACCCAAGGAGGCGTTATGTAAAAACACCGGGAACGGGGGAGGGGGGTGATGTGGCGGCTTCGTTTGCTTTTTCTTGTCTATTACGATCAAAAAAATGATTCCCCCGGCGGCATTGGAGCGAATCAGTTTCTGTTTTCTTCTTTTGGGGGATAAAAAGGGTCAAGTGTCCGAATGAGATGAGATAACTTGTTTGACTAGCAGAGACGGAGAGGGCCTTGGGAGGACCGAGCGATATGATATGTACGATAGAGGCATCAGGCAAACACTGCTTTGGCTGTTCATGTTCATGATGGCCAAACGAGGCGGTATCATTACTCAATTTTCTGCTTGTCGGTCCTCTATCTACAGAAGCTCGAGCTGTTGTTTTTAGACAAGCATGGTATTCAGAGCGAAAGCAGATAATGTTAAGACATGATGTATGTATGCTCAGAGAAGAAACGAATCACCTCGAAAAGAGACCTTTTGTCTAACTCATGATATCTAACCCATCATAAGATGATACGTGTAATGAGATGTAAATGTCTGCCTTCTGTCCAGCTAGGTATCTTGGTATTCGAGAATACATGACACACATACAGCGAGCATCATGATAGATGATATATCGTCCGCATGCCCCGAGGTAGCAACGCGTATGCCGTGCTACGTCTCACAGCATCCAGGACCATCTCGTCCGCACCTCCAGTACGATATCGTTACCCTCCGCGGTAGACTCATGTGAAGGGCCCTTTTCCCGTCATAGGTCGAGGCCACCCATGTACGGCAATATTCTGGCAGCCTTCAGCTAGCTCCCTGCCCCCCCTTTTTTAATATATCCCCGTTGGGAGGTACCGAAGATACCTCGGTCGCAAGTTCTCGGTACCTGCCATGCTACCTTCGGTAGACAATATAGGTAGTTGACAGGCGAGGCTCTTTGAAGGGGCAGAGCGGATTGACTACACCTTTTTCTCGGTATTTGGTATTTGGTGGCGCAGAGGCGTCAAGGGCCCGTCTGCTTTTGACTCGAAATACACACTATCGCGGCATTCGTTTTATCTCGAGACATGAAAGAGAGGAGCAGTATGGATTTGTTCGAGGTGTAAGTATGAATAGAGCATTGTTCTTCTGATTGCCTATGATCATCAGGACTATTCAGGTGAAAGCGTCTTTCTCCTTTCCTAATCTGAATTCAACCCGAAACCTTATCGAGGAAAGCCACTCGCGTCACTATAAAACTCCTAAATAGCCGACGGCGAGGACCAGATCATCTAGCGTGTCCTCGAACAGGTCAGTTCACTGGCCAGCGCATGAAAACCGCTGCTCTCTGTACGGAACGAGGTTTTGGGTATACTGCTAGAAGCGATCCGGAGTGCTATAAGAGTGTCTTGTATTCCCCCTGGTCACTACTAGCTGTGCACTCTTACATTGTTCACAGGCGAGGTCGTCCCATATGCCTGCCCTTATACCGCTACGATCGAAAGACAATATATACTTAAGTTTAAGATCAATACATGAGGATTTATCGGAGCTAGGTTTCTAAGACCATGACGTGTAAGGCAAACATTCAAAGACAATCAATGCATGGCCTGCTATTTGTCGACGGGAAAAGGCTGACAAGGAACCAAAAAGAACAGCTACCAAGTCTTCTCGCCGTTGGACTAATGTCTGGTTGATGATGGTTCCCTTAAACTTATAGGTAGAAAGACAATGGAAAAGAGGCTTCCGCTGTGGACTGTAGGTAGTCATCTGGGTCTAGGACAGCCATCTTCGTATCAACGTGATATACTTTCTTGATTCCAATCTAAACGCTCGGTCTTAGTCTAAGCGGAATGATTACTGCGATGGAGAGAACTCGCCCTATAAATATATATTGAAGTTAGCGTGATAGCGCTTGACCTGAGAGCTTATGGATTTGGTGTACGTTCGAGTATGCTACACCGAAGAAATCATTATCGTGCTTCATTCTCAATGGGCTTAGGGAACGAGAATTTCTGCTCTTCCTGTTCGGATCGAAAGTGGTGTTCTAGCAAGAATATCGGTTGGTCATTCTCCGCCAGCTCATGATCAGCTCGCCCTTACAAATTCCTCTTGACGGTGACTATCATGTGGATTTATAAAGAGGATGAGGTTGA
>JAJJXE010000024.1:0-19025 GCA_022432365.1 Hypoxylon sp. FL1284
ACAGGCACTCGTAATGGGCGTGCGTCCACCATATCGGCTTAGGGTGACCTGGTACGTGTGAGAATACTGCTATACCAGTTGACCGTGTAGTTGAACGACAAATGGAAGCCGAGTAAACCCCTTGCATCAGGCAGATAACACCGTGCAGCATGGTGTCATGAATGAGTAACGGGGTGGGTAATCATAGGAGGTAGGTACCTGAGTTGACACAAGAGGATCTATAAGAAGAAAAATACTATAATCTAACCTGAAGTTCCCGACGTGTGCAGGCCCATGAATCGCTTATGCTTGATCTCCTCGTACGTATAGTTAAAGGGGTAATCCGGGACCGGCTCCGGAGACAGGATGTCCTCAAGGCCCAGGCCCGGCCGAGCGGTCAGGGTGGAGCCGGCCTGGTTGATGAGGTCGGCGAGAATGCCGGACGCCTCGGGCCCGTAGAGCATGTGCTTCGCGCCGACACTGCCGAACAGCCGTAGGTTGGCCGGAATCCGGTTGCTCAGGGACGGGAACACGGCCACCTTGCCGGTCTTCATGGCGGCTATAGCCCATATTATGTAGCGGACGTCGCTCTTGGACATCCAGATGAAGGTCTCCTCATCCTCGGCCAGGTTGTTGGTGAGGAACCAGGCGGCTCTGTTGACGGCATTGTCCAAGATGGCGAAGGTGATCTCGACAGGATCGCGCTCGGGATGACTAATCTTGATAAGGGGACGCGTCTGGTTTATTCTCCTCTTCACCACGTGAGGGATGAGCTCGTGGAAGCCGGCCATGGCTTATGAGACGATTGGAATGTTTCGAAAAGGAGGGGAGGGGAGGTGTAAGATGAAAACGTGCTAACTACGGGCGGTCGAGCGAGCTGTGCGAGGCTGGCAGAAGAAGCCACCAGACTTCCTCTTTCCGGAAGGCTTTGACGGTGGCATGGTTTTGCTAATATATGCCTCAGGGCACACAAAGTCCATTTCCGTCTCCATAGCACCCCCCCCCCCCCCCCCTAAAGACTCGAGGCTCGGGATGAAAAGTCTTTGTTGGAGTGGTGCCGCTCTTTGATTTTGCGAGGAGCCTTGGAAAGCAAGGGGCATTCCTTCTACGACGTACCAGGGTTACCATGCATATAATCCCCCTTATCGTTACGTCGAGAGAGAGGCCCAGATCTGTATGATTCGGGCGTCGTACATCACGCAATCCTGGGCCCCTAAAGATATGCACGGCGTTTGCTGTGGACCAGCATGTCGAACCGCGTGGGCGACGTGGGATCCTCTGCGCCTTGGCGCCTGAGCTCGAGTTCTTAGGCGATAAATGCCGAGACGAAACCCCCCGTACAGGAGCCCCTTTGCGCCCATAGCGCTCTTCTAATCCTTACGTTGACCGGAACGGTCCGGCCAGGGTTGCAATCAAGCATGAGCTAAGCTGTGTTGACTGCATGTGTCAGGGACAAAGACGAAAGGACCGGTTCATTGTTGGAGCTCGTTGTTGTAATCTTAGGGGGACACCGAAGACCTTGCTGACTTGGTGCAACAATAGACTGGCAGATCACCATTTGGGGGGCAGAAGGAGTGCAACGTGAAAAAGGCCTACCCAGCTATCTAACCGGTGTGTGGAGCAAGACTGCAACGCTGGAAAATAGTCATGGGAATAAGCCTAAGCGAGATTCGCAGGCTCGGTGTGGCATAGCACCGACGAGGTTGCAATAAGGGATTTCCTCTAGGAAAGAGACGGGTCCGGACATATGATTTTCCCTTTCGGTGGCGTGCTCGGTGAGAGTCTTACCGCGGAACCCAGTGCGAGCCATGAGAGCGATGTTTCGGTGATGATGTGGGCGGCGGGAATAGTGACGTCCTGCACCCAAACGCCGGCCAATAAGGCCTCTCAAGATGCCAGCCAAGGTTACTCCCGAAATGGATCTCCGGATACTCCGGCATAAGCTCTCCGTACATACATAAGCTGCGACGTGATGCACCAACAAGTTTTTAGTCCCGTTTGAGGCTTGTGGCTCTTGATGGTAGCAGCGCTATGAATGATTAGCATCAGACTCTTCGGTAGCCATTTATGGGTTTGATGATCTCCTCTTCATTCTCGGCACGACTTTAGGTACCTTTTTCATGAAGGAACACAAAAGCCAGCCATGGTTGGTTGTAAGAGCAGAAGTTCGCCATCCTAAAATCGACGTGCCCAGACACGCGGGGCTCCACCCTGCCGCTCTTCGCTTGCTGAACTGCCAGACTGCCAGCTGCCAGGGAGGTTCCCGGTCGGGGCCCATCGTGTCTTGCCCTCACCACGCCGGTCTCAATCGCTGAAGCCACTAAGGTGATGAAATGATGGCCGGTCGTCTATATGAGGCGTTGCACAGCAGCCGCAAGCTATCACGTGCAGAGAGCCGCGGTCCCGGGAACCGACCCCTGTGGTAAAATTGAACTCATTCCCAGCCGGCCCGCGTAGGGTACCGACCTCCTGCGTTCGGCGTAGACACACCACGTATATATCATCCACCATTACACACTAGATACATTAACCGCCATATATATATATCGAACTGTGCGAAAAGACAAGAACCTGTTCATAAAATCGTAAAGTGTACTCCAAGCTTCCCCGAGGCTCCTCTCCTCCCTCCTTCGTTCCACCTAGAGCCAGCCCGTCAAGTCTGAGATCTGGCAGTCAGGCTCATCAGTCGTCCTCGCACTCGCACGATCGGCACCATGCCTCAACCCTGTAGCTGTTGACATGGTACTCGGGCGCCGGAGTGACGCAGAACACGGACGTGCCCTCGCTCGAAACCGTCCTCGCCACATATCAAGGGGTGACGGTGCGTGCGATTGCCCACACAGGCCGTAAAATAAGTACCACCCGCAGTAGCACGTCTCAGTCCTGTATTGGCACGCCTGCTTGGCCGCATAATCAACCTGGCTGGATCGGATGAGGTATGATGACCTCTTCTCCCATACTAAGTAGATCGGCTTGGGCTCCAGGGAGAATTATAGATACTCGTCGTCACTACGGGAAAGGGTTCAGTACACAGCCGGCTATGGAAGAGATGTTGGCGTGCTGACCCGGGACACGAGGTGCGTACCGAAGTGTCCGTAGACTCGTACGATACTTAGGTATCAAGCTACCCGAGTACCTACACGTAGGTAGGTATATTAGGTGTATGAACAATCAGCCAGGCAAGTATATATGGAGAAGACAAGAGATGTCAGATCCGAAGGATGGCGGATCTGTAAGGTGCTAGATGCCCGTGTCACCCGCGAGCTGTGCCGCCCATAAATACTCGGCCTCGAGGCTCCTCCCAACGGCTGTTGGGGTCGAGCATGCCCAAAGCTCTCCCGCCTCCTACGGAATCATGCGCCGTTAGCCTACCCCCTCCGCGGCAATCTCAGACGAGCAAGTACCCTATCATGCCGCCTATCGTGGTCCCTCTTAGCTGTCTGTCGGTGCTGCCAGGCTGGAGCCGTCTCTGTTGGCGGGGGAGGGCGGGCCGAGGCCGTTGGCTCTGCCGCTCGTTACTTGCAGCCCCCGTCGTAACCACTCGTCAAGCTTATACGAAACCAGGTATCCGGAAGGCTATCCAACAATTTACGTGCGCCTATAGTCTCCGATCTATGGCAATATTATCCGGTAAGCTTGTGGGGGACCGGGGGGGGGGGGGGGGGGGGGGGGGGGGGGGGGGGGGGGGGGGGGGGGGGGGGGGGGGGGGGGGGGGGGGGGGGGGGGGGGGGGGGGGGGGGGGGGGGGGGGGGGGGGGGGGGGGGGGGGGGGGGGGGGGGGGGGGGGGGGGGGGGGGGGGGGGGGGGGGGGGGGGGGGGGGGGGGGGGGGGGGGGGGGGGGGGGGGGGGGGGGGGGGGGGGGGGGGGGGGGGGGGGGGGGGGGGGGGGGGGGGGGGGGGGGGGGGGGGGGGGGGGGGGGGGGGGGGGGGGGGGGGGGGGGGGGGGGGGGGGGGGGGGGGGGGGGGGGGGGGGGGGGGGGGGGGGGGGGGGGGGGGGGGGGGGGGGGGGGGGGGGGGGGGGGGGGGGGGGGGGGGTTGTTGGCGCCAGGTCTCTCACATGCATAGACTCGACCACCAACCTCGAGGTCATTCGACCGCGAGGTCTGTATATCTCTCATCTTGCGTCTTCATGCTACGATAAGACGGTTACATATGAATTCACGCATTGGCTGTCGAGAATATCTTGATCTACGCCAGACGCAAGGACGATCAGACGTAATATGTACATTGCCCAGAGCTATACCCCTTTCTTCATGAAATCAACTTCTTCTGAAAAGACTCAAATCATACAGCGGGACTCACTCGAAGATCGTGGAGTTAGGCCTACCAATCGCCGTACGCCTAGCAGTAGGTCGGGAGAAAGCAAGTTACGTGTCTTCGACTAGAGTGACTCCAACAGCTCATACGACTTATACATGAGGGAGGCCTTCAATACGGTATTGCTTACCAAGGTTTATCATTGGATATTAATGCGACGATCGGGAGCACAAGACAATAGTGCTTGACAACCTCCGAACCGAGATGACGAGGAGATGGCGAGATACCAGGCGTCTTGACGAGTGCCGCCAGGACAGCAGAGGCGAAAGACACTGTGTCCTTGTTTTTCTTAATTTGACGCAGATATCTGTCGCCTATCATCGTTCAGGAGAGCTATCAGACGCAGCACCCTATATTTAGCAGGAGACGGGAGACTTCTGATATCTGACGAGTCTTGCAGCTTCGATTCTGCAGTCATCCCAACAAGATATCTATGCCGTCACCATGTAGGTATCTCTCCATTCCGTTCACATGCCGCAGTGTGTCTTACTGCTTCTGCGGAGGTTTTGCCCGTATCGACGCTGGAGGAGTAGTTGGGGTTTGCTCTACTGACGCTCCCGGCTCCTCTGGTCTACAATCATCAAACGTTCTAAAGAGAGAAGGGCAATACCGTTACCGTCTAGTTCCGTCCTGCTTCAATTTCATACTATGATCTCAGACCACGCCAAAGCAGAGGAGCACGTGAGGTCGGTGTCCACTATCTGCCTCTGCCTCTGCCTCTGCTCCGAAGTGTACTCTGTTCTTCCGCTTGCCTGCAGGACGCTTAGATTGCTCATATCACCACAGCGCATGGACCTCCAACACTATGCGCTTCGAGTCAAATCATGCTGATCCTACCTAGTCGATTAGGAGAAAACAACTGGTCGCCGTCATTGCCCCAGGTAAAGCAGGACTAATTCGAATGGAGCTCCGCTTGTATACCAACGAATCTATTGTTTCCGAGGAGAGTCTCGTTACACCTGCCACCAGATCACGACCCACCAACCGAAGTAAAGACGATAGCGAGACGCTGTTGCCAATAGGAATATAGGAAGACAGGATAGGCGAGGGACCTAAGTGTATGTTGGCCAGTCTTGTGCCGGTATCAGGCACTGGAGTGACACTTGAGAGGTCGGCAGGGAAGTCGGACAAAATACATTGTAATAAGTCGTATCTCTCTCGTATCGACTTGGATATCTGATCCACTAGAGAAGACCAAGTGTCGTTGATCTGCGATGCCTCTCTGGTGGCTACTCGCGATCTTGATACGAGTGACATTGCCGCGAATGCCTCTCTTCCCTGGTTGACCGCATCGAACTAACCAACGTACCAACTTCCGCGAACCCACCGATCACGCAATATGGCCCCAAGAGGTAGACTCGACACTTTGGAAGAATATCAAGTTGGACGCCGCCCTCAAGTATCGGATGGGCGCGAGGATATCCGCGATTCAAGCATCTGCCCCTGGCTTTTTGACCGAGTAATACACGCAGGTCCCAGGTGACGAGCACGAGGCTCGGCGACCGCATCTGGGCTGGGGACTTCCCGTGATCTGCTAGTATCGCTCCTCGAGCCCTGCAGGAGTTCAGCGGTTATTCGAAGAGTCGAATGTGTGCCACGACCTGAGGGACACGACCACGGTGGACTTGTCCCCGAGTAGCAGGGCATTATTCACCCAGGAGAAAGCCTGTGTGTGAAGCCGCGGCCAAGGACACAGACAAGGGGCGGCCCGGCTGTCGATGAATCCAAATGCGGCCCGGGAACCCCATGACGCGGCATCGTGGGCGGAAAGCAAATTCTTACGAGTGACGTGGCGGGAGCCGCACTTCACATTAGTCTGGGGATTGTAAGGCCGTCCTGAAAGGGGTATGGGGTATTGTGTGCTCAGGACCTACAGGCACTGAGTCTCTTCAACAATCGATTTCATCATCACCAAGAGTCAGTCGAATCTAGTTCAGAGGCCTGTCCAGCCGCCATTCCGAGTTGAGAACTTGTCTCCCTCTGCCTGACTGTACATTTGCAAAGTCATTATGCGGGCTCAAGTCAGGTAGCTGAGCCCGTACCATCGCGGAAATCCTTCACTATATATGGGGATTGTTGCTCGTGTCGGTTATATATATAGTCGCTGTTCTTTTCAGTATTCTAATGTATCGTCGGAAGGAGAAGAAAATAGAGCCCTAGCATTAGCAGTCACTGGGCCGTTGTCTAGACCATATCATCCAGTCGAGGGATACTCGTGACACTTCGCACATGGCCAGCCGGAACATAGAAGAACGCGATCAATTCATCATCGAATTTTGGTAAGCATTGCCATGGATGGTCTTATTGTCTAGAGAAGCCGAAGAGCCATCGTCTCGCCCAATGCTCATATTTCCCCCCACGCAAGCCCGTCCCGATGCCTCGAGAGGCAGATGCGCAAACGCGCGAACCGTGTTCCTAATGACAAACCAACAACTCCATTTCCGCAATCGCGTCGATGATGCTTGGCCCAGAGAGATATCGTGGTAGGGGAAAAGTGACAGTTGGAAAGGCGTTTATCGGTGCTACAAGTTGAGGTCGTTAGCCGCGGTTGTCCGTAGGGGTGATCGTCGATAATTCTTTACCTTGAGGAAGCCAATGTCCGACGACTTCTCACGGAAGCATTGACGGCAGATGTTGAGGCCGTACTTGCGGATCAGACCGGCCTTGTGGGTGCAGACGCGGCTGTGTAGGAAGACGATGTTAGCTTGGTATTCCTCCTCACGGGCTTGCTATCTCGGAAGAAGAGATGCGACGTACCAAGAGCGAGAACCCTTGCCGTAGGTTCGCGGGCGCGAGTTCCAGACGGTGTCGTGAGACATGTTGACGAATGTGTTATTGCGATAGCGGATATCACGAACGGTCGAATGGTGTTGGGTTGGCTGCGAGGATTGTCAACTGCCTTTTGGTGAGAAAAGTTTGGGCGAGATTTTGGAGAGTTGAGAAATTGTGTGTGGCTCGGATAAGGGTTGCAGGGATTGTGGGTGAGTTAGGTACTTTGGTTATGTATCTTTTTGGGGTGGTAGTGCCAATTTTCCGAAGAATTAGCGTCCCCTCAGCCCTGCCCCCACAGGTACGTACACCCCCTATCAATAGGAGGTTCATACCTATGTACCTAAAGCTCGACAGGCTCATTATGACTTTGCCACTGATATGGAGTTAGCCGTTATCGATAGGCAGTTCTCGTTTCATCCTTTATCCAGGAGCAGGACTTAGCTCTACAGCGTAAAGAACCGCCTATGATGCTGCCCGCCCGCATCTTATTGTAAAGTGGCATCTTCCTACATTTTTTGTATTTCAAAGCATTCATATCCCTAAGGTAGCTGACCTACCAGACCCAAGCTGCCGTAATTAATATACCTTCTCTATCTCGCCTATCTGAACACCTTCGTCTTTGGTGTTTCGCATTGTACGATTGTGTCTTTTTGATACTGCAACCACCCGCATAGCAGCCTCTCTTGCGGTGAGACAAAGCAGGTAAAACAATGGTTCTTATCAAGAGCTTCGTGCTCGCCGGCCTCGCTACCGCCGTCGCAGCCAAGTCCGCCGTCCTCGACCTCATCCCGTCCAACTTCGACAATGTCGTCCTCAAGTCCGGAAAGCCCACCCTCGTCGAGTTCTTCGCTCCGTGGTGCGGCCACTGCAAGAACCTGGCTCCCGTCTACGAGGAGCTAGCCCAGGCGTATGCCACTTCTAAGGATGTTCAGATCGCCAAGGTAGATGCCGATGCTGAGCGGGACTTGGGCAAGAAGTATGGCGTCCAGGGCTTCCCTACCCTCAAGTGGTTCGATGGCAAGAGCGACAAGCCGGTCGACTATAACGGTGGCCGAGACCTAGAGAGCTTAACCAAGTTCGTGTCGGACAACAGCGGTGTCAAGGCCAAGAAGAAGCTGGAGATGCCTAGCCAGGTCAACATGTTGACGGATGCTAGCTTCAAGGAGACTGTTGGTGGCGATAAGGATGTCTTCGTTGCATTCACCGCTCCGTGGTGCGGCCGTACGTATTATCCAATCTTAGCACTTGGTCTGCTCGTCTCGCTGACTTCTATCAGACTGCAAGGCTCTAGCTCCTACCTGGGAGACCCTTGCCGAGGACTTCATCAACGAACCCGTCGTAGTCGCCAAGGTCGATGCCGAGGCTGAGAACAGCAAGAAGACTGCCAACAACCAGGGCGTCACCTCGTACCCGACCATCAAGTTCTTCCCCAAGGGCTCTACCGAGGGCGAAGCTTACAACGGCGGCCGAACCGAGCAGGATCTCATCGAGTTCCTTAACGAGAAGACGGGCTCGCACCGTGCTGTCGGCGGCGGTCTTGACGCAACCGGTGGCACTATCGATATCCTGAACCACGTCGCCATGAAGTACGCTGCCGGCACTGAGAAGCTGGCAGGCCTCGCGGCTGAGGCTAAGACGGCCGCTGCCGGCCTCGCTGAGGACGCGCAATACAAGTACGCCCAGTACTACATCCGGGTGTTTGACAAGCTGGCGCAGAACGAGGGCTACGTCGCGAAGGAGTCGGCGCGTCTGGATGGTATCATCAAGAAGGGTGGTCTGGCTCCTGCCAAGATGGATGAGTTGCAGAGCAAGACCAACATCCTGAAGCAGTTTGCCCAGCAGGTGGCGGAGAAGGTTGCTGGTAAGGACGAGCTATAGTCTCCTGGTTGGGATCGCATCTTGAGCAGGCGTGTATGACGAATCATTCATGAAATTGATTTTGCTTGTATTGTGAAGGAGCATTATCGAGTGTCAACCAGCTTGCTCTACCGGTATTTTCCACCTCGTGTAATTAACGTGTGCCTGTAAATCCCCAACGCCATACAATATTTCGTAACCGTTCCAAACGCCTATGCCTAAGCCCAGCCATCGCTGCCATCTCTGACTACGATTTGGTTGTCTCGTTGGTGCGCTCTTCGGAGGCGCGGAGGGCTGTTTCGAGGTTATCGAGTCGTCGCGACATCTCGTCCACTACGAACAGTCAGTACTCGTCAGATGCAAGGTACCATGGTGACTGGATAGGTCTGGTCGTACTCTTGGCGAAGAGCTCTTTGGATACACCATCGAACTTGGTGGAAAGCGTGCCCA
The DNA here is from genome assembly GCA_022432365.1 of Hypoxylon sp. FL1284. Taxonomy (NCBI): domain Eukaryota; kingdom Fungi; phylum Ascomycota; class Sordariomycetes; order Xylariales; family Hypoxylaceae; genus Hypoxylon; species Hypoxylon sp. FL1284. The sequence goes on from JAJJXE010000024.1 coordinate 9,374, forward strand.
GCATGTCTTCAAGCGTCGCCGTCAACTCGTCCATGTTCTGCACTCGGTTAGCCGCAAGCTCCCAGCTGTAGATGCGCTCCCTGGCGCGACAGCGGAGCCGCTCACTTTGTTCGCGGCAGCTGTTTTGGCCTCGTCGGCCTTCTTGGCAGGCGGCATCGTGTACGATGTGGCGATCAGCAGGTCAGAGCAAAGAGGGAATTGTATGTGGTTTGGGTTCTCTTGGATTCTCTTCCAGCGCTTTTGTAGTTGAAGTTTTAGGGCGCTATGGTGCATGTAGCTATAGTATACCTTGGGTACATGTAGACACGCGTATGTGCATATCGTAGTAGCGGTGCACCAATGCCGCCTGTCCGTCATCTGTCATTCTGTTGGCTGTCTGTCCTTGTCAATGTCACGGGCCGCATCAACGATATCTCTCTCCCAACGGCAGTCATCTTAATTTATCAAGAAACGCGTATTTATTTCTCTTCCGGAGAAATTTTCTCAGAGAAGGAGGACCCAAGAATCATGTCTAGGTTCTAAACACAATGGAAACAGTTTACTACTATGCGACCGCCTCAAGATAACGCGCGCGCCTTATTTCTCATCATCTTGATATTCTGGCTTGCCACCAGTCCAGATTCGGGACCGGGCCTCATCGCGGGCCCGGCCTTGGTCAGAAACCGCATCGCGCGCCAACGACATGCCCTGGGCATTTTGAACAGCACACAATGGGGCGACTTCGCTCCACGCCTGCCTGATGATCCGCCAGAGGCCGAGCCCAAATACTTGAATCTGACCGGCTTCCGGGAAGAGGACGGGTACGTCTGGGAAGACCTCAAGCGCTTCAAGGACAGATGCGAGGAGTGGAGTACGAACGCCGTGGGGATTCCCGAGGCAGCCGAGCCCGTATGGCGCAACGCGACGGGTGTGGTGCGCGGCTTGTGGCAGCGCGTGAACACGTCCTCGCCGAGGTACCATTCCAGCTACAACCTGAGCGCCATCAGTCCCGGTGTCACGTGGGCTGGGTCCAACTCCGACTGGGGGAGAAACGTCACCGGCGCAGAAGGGAAAGTGCTGGTGCGCTTTGAGGATGACGAGAATGACGAATTTGAACCCGACAAAACTGATAAGTTGATGCTGAACAAGGCTGAGATCAAGGCTCGGCAGGTGACCGGTACTGTCAATGTCGATGACATCGAAGGCACCGGGAGCAGCTGGGAAATGCGACTCCACGGTATCCATTGGCCTCGTCAGGGAGCCATGCTTCTTACCACGACGAGCGAGAAGTTCGCAGGCATATTTGGTCTGCCTCATCTTACCGCCCGACCAGAATTCTTCGAGTCCAGCCAGGAGCTGCTCAACAGAAGTCTAGACAAGGCGCTCCTGGAGAAGGAACAGCATACATTTCCTGCTCCCATAGAGCCTTGGACTTCTACTATAGACGCGCCGAGTGACGCTTGGAACCCGTCTCCCCATTGCGAGTACGTGCTGTACGTCCAGATACACCCTCTAGACCATGATATACTGGGTGTCCAGCCTAGCCTTACCGGTCCGGAAAACGTCATCAAGGCTATACAGGATGTCGAAAATGAGCTGCGTTTTCCCCAAGGTACTGGTCACCACAGCGTGCCTCGACTTCAAATGTCAGCTGTCCTATTTTCCCCTGACTGTGGCTTCTTCCTTGAAACCAAGGGTCCACCGGCTTATGCATCAGTCGATGGACAGCATCTCATCGGCGTCAAGCAAGAGATCTTCCTCTACAGCGTTAGCACGTTTCTGCTAGGTCTTGCAGCAATCATTTTCGGACAGCTTCAACTGCTGAAGATGCAGATGCGGGAGACGTCCACCCCCTCGACGTTGGGCCGCGTGAGCTTTTACACCTGCTGCATGATGCTTCTCGCCGATGGCATGCTGTTTACCGGTGCCGCGGCGTGGAGCTTCTCGGCGTCCACCACCTTGCTACCGTCTCTTGCCGTTACATGCGTGTCGTTCTTATCAATGACTGTGGAGACATTCTTCCTGGCTGAAATTCACAAGGTACAAGAGCCTGAATGGCGACGACAGGAACGGGAGAGGGAACGACAGAATACTCCCGCAACTGCGACGAATACAGGAAACGCTGCCAATCCTCGGCAGCCCCCCGCATCTGCTACCGCACACGCCCCAACCACTCCTCCCATCATTATTCCTTCAGATCAAGACATTGATGCCGAGATCGCCGAAGCCGAAACCAATGCCACCCTCCCTGCTCCAGCCACCGCAGCAACCGCCACTCCAAGCGCTCAGAACCTCAGGACGCAGCTGAGCAACACTTTCGGCAGCCTGCTCTTCACAGGCATCTGCATCCTCTTCCTCAGCCTGGCGGCGGCGAGCTGGCGCCCGCACATCCGTGCGGCATACTTCGACACGCTCCTGTTCGGATACCTGTCGCTCTGGGTGCCGCAGATCTACCGCAACGTGCACCGCAACTGCCGGCGGGCGCTGTCGTGGCGCTTCGTGATCGGGCAGTCGGCGCTGCGGCTGCTTCCCGTCGCCTACTTCTACGGCACCCCCGGCAACTTCGCGTTCGCTGAGCCGGACCGCACGGCCCTCGCCGTACTCGCCGGCTGGCTCTGGCTCCAGATCTGGGTGCTCGCGGGCCAGTCGGTGCTGGGGCCGCGCTTCGGCCTGCCGCGCGGCTGGCTGCCCGAGGCCTGGGAGTACCACCCGGTGCTCCGCGAAGACAACATGGAGGCCGGCGGGCTGCCCATCGGGCTCGTCTCGTCGTCGTCGTCGTCGCCGAGCAGCCCGACGGGAGAGGAGAGGAAGCAGCAGCAGCAGCAGCAGCAGCGCAACACCAGCACCCACGTCATCGACTGCGCCATCTGCCGCGAGGTCCTCGAGGTGCCCGTCGTCCGCGCCGGCTCCGACGACCCGACCGCCGGCGGCGTCAGCGGCGTCCTCGCCCGCCGCGCTTACATGGTCACGCCCTGCCGCCACATCTTCCACTCCCACTGCCTCGAGGGCTGGATGCGGTTTAGGCTGCAGTGTCCGATCTGCAGGGAGGAGCTGCCGCCGTTGTGATGCGTTTCTTTTTGCTTGTAAGAGGGAGGGAATGTGCGTGTACGTCTATCTAAGATACCTAGCGATTTAGGAAATGAAGGGTTCGCAGCGATGAATATACGCGGACTTTATAAAGATGGATGACCAGTAATCAGTTCTTATCGCTCAGGCTGGTTTAGCCATGTAGACAGAAGCGGTGTCATGATATTCGAGAGTCTTCGAGAGCTTCGACTTGACGTAGAGGGATAGTGTTCTAACACCAGCAGAGTTAAGGGGAACAGTGAGATCAGAGTGCCTGAAGTAGATTTAACGCGGCTCAAATGGGAGACTTGAGCACAGCCAGTCAAGCATCTACTTTGGTATAATGACTGCACTCGAAGGAAATGGAAAGATGTCATGAAGCTATCATATCTACCCTCGGCCGACCAGTTCTACTCTGTCCATGTCCGGGTAGCTTTGACAGCACGAATTACCTTGAGAAAGAAAAAGGAGAAAAAAAAAACAGGATGTGGCAGCGGTGGGACTTGAACCCACGCGGATTGCTCCATGAGGAATCGAAGATGCTAAGGTGATCTTGAACTCATGCCGTAACCAACTCGGCCACGCTGCCCTTTGCCTCGATGGCCTTACTCCGGGAGTACCGGCTTAGAAGCCTGTGTGCTATGTTACTTGTGTATTTGGCTCTATATAGCAATATCCAACCTGGCCTATCTCTGGCAGAGCACCGAGGTAGGCACCTCCAGTCCAGAGCAAAGCACAAACATGGTCCTACACCTTAGGCGCCTGCCTGCTTCAGGTATCGCGCTTGTTCATAATTCCCTTTTACCCTAGAAAATCGTGCACGTGGGTGAAAAGCAATAAGACTAAGGAGGATGAGGATTCATTTTCTTCTTTATCAAAAGGCTCAGCTTGTCTCATCGCGGTGCCTTGGTTAGCATCCTATGCATGCCTAGGCAACCGTAAGTAGCTATACTTGACGGCCGAAACAAGACAAGAAGCTGTGAACTCCTTCACTCATAGCTTATTTCCTGATCAAGAAGGTGCTTCTACTGAATAAAGGAAGCTCACGATAGCTTCACCCAGATGCAGATGTGAAGTGGTAGCGAGAGAAGCGCGCAGACAGACAGTTACACGTGGTTCTCCAAGCCATGCAAAAACCTGCACCTAAGAACTAATAATAGCTTCGAGATAGAGATAGCATGTCGCCTGTCTTTTTAACATATAAAAAAAGGATCGCGAGGTTGAGAATAAGGCAAAAAGTTGGACGAGCAGGGAGTCGAACCCTGGACTTCTCGCATGCAAAGCGAGCACTCTACCACTGAGTTACACGCCCCTTGTATGCAACGGCACGCTTAACAATCACATAACACCAAATAACGTTCATATTGAACTAAGAAGAGCTTAGGTACGCAGGTACTTTTCGACCCCATACATGTACATTCTCCCTCATCATTTGTAACTTTCAAATTAGCACGTAACTGTCGACAAGTAGATACTTGAATAGTTGTTTTATAGAGTTCCGGTATATATAAGAATACCTAGGTAGATATCATGGGAGTCAATAATTCAAAGGTTGCCCTATTCTTTTTTAGGGATTGTGGCAGCTTACTATGTCGCCGCCTTTCTTTTTTCTTGGGTGAAGCTAATGCAGGAACAGTACAACATAACCGAACATCGGTCTTGTGCCCTCGCCGTTCCGCGTACCTAACCCGGCCTCAATCAATACAGCTTCATTATCGTCGCTATTCTACAGGAACGGAGAGGTAGCAAACATATCCCTACCGTGAAACATTCGATCCAGTCAACGAGCATGAGCGGCCCTCTGCTTATAGCTCAGAGGACCTGGTAACTCGGATGCACCGAAACATCTTAGGGCTGCGTGTGACCATCCCGCCTGGCTTGCGCATCTCGAGAAGCACAACTTTAATTACCAGTACTGGGACTCAGCCGCGATGCCTAATAGTATCCGTCAAGCCCGCGAAAAGGGGGAAGAGGGAAACAGCTTATACCAAGCGGCCTTGTCTATAGACCTTCCCGCTTCGGCCGATAGGAGGATGTTCCGAAACCGAAATTCTCCCCTTTCCCATCCGCAGGATCTCGATAGGCAGTCGAATTTCGATGCGGGCAGGTCCCTCGCTGCCTGGCACCTTGGCGAGGGGCGAGGGTCCTCGTAGGATTCCCCCGAACAGAGATACACCAGCTGCAATGCCGTTTCAAACATACAACGAAGAGGGAGTCTTTCAGGTACCGCTTTTCGCATGTACCGCGCGCACTAGGCCTCCTATCCTAGATCTAGATCTCGGCCCCCCTCGCTTCGTACCTCGGCTCTCTTGGCCAAGGCGCCGACGTAAGGACGAGGCGAAAGCCTATTCTTGTAACTGCGCGAATTCAGCGTTCTTTTTGGGCACGAACGAAGCCGGCTGCCGTGCTTAACATAGGCAGGTAGCTCCGCCTGCCGATGCAAAGCCCACTGCATGCTGCGTGCTGCATCAACAAGGGGACCAAGGATACGACAGTTAGCAGCTCTATCCTAGGATACTTGTATGGGGTGTAGCTGGAGCCGATAGGTAATATGCGCACCCCCCGTAAAGCCTCGCCAGTCCGCTGCGAAGCTACCCAAGGCAACAAACAGCTTTTCGCCCGCAGTGCCGCGTTTCGCGCAAAGTAGAGAGGTAGGCAGGCGAGCCAATGGCAAAGGTCGAGATCTGAGATCGAAATAAGGTAAGCAGACCCCGGTCTCCCGTGTACGAGCTGCGAGCTTTTTTAAACACGGCGTGTTGGGCTGCTCGCGGTACACAGCCTCCGCCGGCAGGGCTTACACATATGTATTCTTAGAATGCCCGCCTGCTCGGCTTGCACGTTCCGACCCCACAGACTTCGCATTTGACGTGCAGCTCTCTTGTGCGCCGCCAAGGCTTTCCCGGCTCCCAAAGCTGTCGCTGAATAATGGAAGTCAGCAAAGGTCAGCCTCTGGCTTCGGAGATATGACTCCTTTCTCGATGGTGGCCTCTGCTCAGAGCAACGTGGTAGAACCCCTAGGCCAGGAGGAGCGAGCTTACGTCTCAAGATTCGGGGTCCAAGCTTTCTGCGTGTGCGGCTGAGAGCTTGTCTGCCCAGGAGGCCTGGACCCTCCGCTAGAGCCAAACGGTACGGTAGTCCTCTTTTACGAGGGCACGTCCGTATCGGGACCTCTGAGACTATCACGCTCCTCAATGCGACAGTGCTGTCGGCTCCCCGTAGTAAGCAAGGCAAGCAGGCTCTCAATTATCGTAGGATATTTCAACCAGAAACATTTGCGCTTTGCGAGGTAGCAGCAGGCACCCGGCCTCGTGGACAAGAAGCGGCGAGGTCGAGCTGCGCCTCGCACCAACATGCGCATGCCTCCCTAGCACACGGGTCCCAGAGGAAGGGAACTTAGCAAGAGCTAAGGACGGCTCGTTCATGCTGAAGACCTTCAGGACCTAACGCCATCCCGACGCTTCCTTAAGTACTTGTTTCTTGGAAACTCATCAGGCCCAGAAAGAAAAAAAGAACAAAAACAAAAAGTGGACGTGCCATGTGCGGCACAAGGGAGGCTATTTTAAGACGGTGATCGCGGGCCAGCCCATGCTGCCATTGCGCCGCTGGTATTTGGTCGAGACAGGGGCGGGTTTTTGGTTAACAAGATGAAGCGTCAGCGCCATATCAATGTGGTATTCGGGCGTCTGGCAAGGAGTTCTTTTAATGTACAGGTAATAGCTCTTGAGTGCAGGGTGTTGGGATGTACGTAACAGATTGAAGGCATACGGATTACCAACTTGTCAGCAGACTAGCTTGCAAACCTGGTTTTCGGATTGGCTTGTGGCGAGTTGACGATGTCATTTCTTGACGATTAGGTATGTGGCTGGTGTTGTTGGTGACATGCAGCCGGTTAGTGAGTCGTGAATTGACGAGCGAGATTCGCGGAATTCGCAATGATCTACACTTCCTGGTTAATAGGATTGGAACCACAGTCGTGCCATCTTACGATATCGAGCCGTCGATCGTGGTTTGCATGTTCCTAGCTGAAGAGATCAGAATAAAGAAGCTGAGCCTGGATCTTCAATGATGTACATCAGCTTTGTACCTCAACGTCAGGTCAAGGGTCCTCCAGGATGCAATTTTTAGAAATGCCATCACCCGGAAGAGCCCTGGCGAGCCACGGTAGGCCTGCTAGGCCTGCTAGGCCTGCTAGGCTAAATCCAGCTTAGCCCGACTTGGAAAGAGACGGACGGCTTCTCTCGTTCTGATTGGCTATTGCCGGCTGATCCAAACGTGAGCGGATTCAGTGGGTGACGCCATAAAGCCGTCAATTCTTCGAGGGGACCAAGGGACCAGTACGTACCTACAGGCCTTGTCTGCCTCTACAGTATTCTTAGAAACCAGCCGCCTGTGCCATCTGTGCCGGCTGGGACTGATCCACGTCGAGGTTCATGTGGCGAAAAGAGTGACCAGCTAGCCAGCATCTTGCTATCCGGGAAGGCATTATCTCGCTCAAACGGAGTATGTTGCGCCACATGATTGATGGGTAGAGAGGCGAATCCCGAAGGGGGGAGGAGAGAGAAGAAGAAAACGACGCAGCGATTTCAGGCTATTAGTTGGATGGAAAATCCATCCCCAAACCGGACCCTCGGCAGAAGGCGCAGAGTAGAAACGTCTATAGTTTCCCTGTTCGCGAATGGCCAAGAAAAAGGACATGATTGATTAGATCGAAGCCGCGGTGGGCTACGCACGGATAGACTTCTGAAGCACTTTAGATCTCGAAAGACGGCTCTGATGCGATTGGTAAAGCAGATCAGACGAAGAGCCAAGCCAAACATTGTTGCGATTGGATTCTGACTCGTTTCATGAGAGTCGACGTCCTGCATGGAATCTGTCTCGATGGGGTATAGCAACCTCGGGTGTTATTGAGCAACCGTCAGATCAGTCTCTCGAAGAGAACTGTATCAAGAGCTTCATCCTCCGGCCGAGCACATGGAGAGGATCAAGCTCGGGGAAAGTAGTGCGAAGCTCTCTCTTCCTACCCTTTTCTCTACAAGGTTTGTAAAGGGGGTGATAGAATTGGTGGATAATCGGTATTCGAATCCTCGCAATGCCTCAAGACGCTCAGAGAAAGGATGCCGCAACCTCTATAAACCGGCTTTCTCATATGTGGACGAGGGGAACAAGAAGCAAGAGTCGAGTTCGAGCCTGGTACACCATCCTTCTGTCGCGATTCGCGAGGGAGTCCCGACGCTAAAGAGAACTCGAACGAGGTGTGTAAGCAAGGAGAACAGGCCTTGCAAAAGAAGAAAGGTCGTGGGAAGCCAAGAGGCCGAAATCCACGAATGGCCAATCAACCGGCAGCAAGCCCATCACCACCGTTGCAGTCAGCCTTAGTGCGGGATGCGTCTCTGGCCGCTGGTTGGTGGTTATCAGGTTATGCGAGTTTCTCGCTCTCACCCATCTCGCCCTACTTTTTTGTCACCCACATGATCACTTCTGAGAGTATTTCGGTCTTCCTTCTCGTCGTGGTCGGAGGGCATCGATCGAGTCAGTTCCGACGACAAGAGCCGGATTGGAAGGTATACGGTATATAATTCAACCACCAAGCTGCTTGTAGAGCATCGACAGCACCGAGTACAGTGCTAGGTAGATATAGGCATGTGCCCTCCATTACCTTCCCGATTCAACGGACCTTCGCCCCGGCCCTCTCGGCGGTAGTCGGTGGTCGCACACGCTGATCGGTACTTGCATTGCTAGGACGTGCAGTAATGCTGTCTCGGAGGAGCCAGAGACAGGCTCGGTCAGCACATTGGATTTCTGGACAGCTGTCCACTTGCCATCTCAGCAAACACCAGTAGAGATCAACTACCGCAACTACTATGAGGACAAGGGCGCTCTGGAAGAAAGGCAATCTCTGTGCCTTGATGTCTTAGTTCCTGCTATCCACCTCAGCGGAGGTGCCCGACCTGTCGACCTGCCAACGTAGAGGGCGCATTCGTGGATAATAAAAGAACGGCTTTATCGTGACCCGGCCGGCGCAGGTTGGCCTATCGGTAGGCGACTTGGGCTTACAAGCTACAGGTGGTAGCGGCAGAGTGACAGGCGTAAGGGACGGGCTTGCAGACTTGGTGGGGTGACGGGCCGGTGGGGTCCAGCGGTCCTTCAGGTGCTAAGCACTGCTAAGCACTGCTTGCTGCTAATGGCTAATGCTGAGCTAACGTTGCCAACCAAGGCCTGTCAACCTGCCAACTGAAGCTGCTAGGCTTGTCACGCTGCTTAGGTCTGCCACACCCTGCTTTAGGTCTGCAGCGTCGCGGGCTTAGGCAGGCCGCTAACCACCTGCAGTATAAGCCTACGACCGCCAAAGACCAACACCAACAGTTAGTCCGATACCTGTAACCCACTGGAGCATCTTCATCGGTCTCGACTCTGGCTTTAGTCCTTCACGCACGAAACGCCCAAGATGTGTAGGATGCGCTATAACGGAAGCCCTCTTTCTTTCTCTCTTTCCCGGTTTTTTTCGTCATTTATGATAAGTCAGCCTGATGCCTGCTCTGCTCTGTGAGCCTCGTCTATTCTTATTCCTGTGATCTCATGCCCTGTGCAGCTATCAATCGATTCGGTA
>JAJJXE010000025.1:0-18634 GCA_022432365.1 Hypoxylon sp. FL1284
AACCATTGTCGGTAGCCTGCCACGCTCGAGATCTTCTCTCCGTAGAAGTCGGGGACTGTAGAGTTGTGCTTTGTTAGAAAATCTGGCACCTTACAAGTTGTAAAAAAAAAAAAAAAAAAAAAAAAAAAGGCGACTTACCAGCATTCCCGCTCAGGGAGCTGTTGCTCGGGTCGACGCGGTTCTTCTTGATGCGGGCGAAGAACTCGGCCTCCTTGCGGGCCATGGGGCGCTTGACGCCGCCGCGGAACGAGTAGAAGAGGGCGGAGCCGAGGCTGGGGCCGGCGAGCCAGCCGAGGGCGGAGCAGACGAGGGTGATGCCGCCGAGGGCGAAGAAGGGGTCCATGGGCACCTTGGACAGCAGCCACTCCATGTCCATGTTGACGAGCAGCACCGCGCCCGCCGTCCCGCCCGCCGCCATCGTGAACAGGCTGCTCACCAGCTGGAACCGCCGCCGCGTCTTGCGCAGCGTGAAGAACTGGTTCCAGTCCAGCGGCGGCGCCCGCGGCTCCGCGGCGCCGGTGGGAGCGGCGCCGGCTGTCGGGGCCGCCGTAGAGGCGTGTCGTCGACTGCTGAGCTGGTACTGCGTTCGCACAGGTCGTCTAGCGATTGACTGGGTCTGGGTCTGGGTCTGGGTCTGGGTCTTGAGCGAGGCGATCGGCTTCGCGGTGCGGGCTGCGCATTGTCGCTGCGACAGAGCCGCCAGCGAAGAGTACTGGCAGCTTGCCCCTCTCGCGACGGCGGCCTGGAGCTGGAGACCGCGTGCGCCGAGAGGGCTGAGTCGCGCGGTTGTTGTTGCGGGAGTCAACATCTCATATACGGTTATCGCTCGCGGCGTGACGGGGCATTGAACTGTTCAAGTCAAGATTTGGTGTCGTCGCTGAAGAGCTTGAGCTAAGCTAATCTTTGCGTAGCTTGACGTCGTTTAGTGGGATGGTGGGAAAAAAGGCTGAAAAGCTCGAGCCACCATGCCGCGCTAGTCACGTATGCGCATAACGGTGACTTCCGCTTGGTTTAATTCAATAAGTACTTCAGATGCTTCAAGTTGACGATGTGGATATTCACTTGCTCAAACTTCCGACTCTCAAGGTATCTACAGCTTGGATGTAGGTCACGGTATGAACTATTCCTGCATTAAAAATTTTATCCCTAAGATCAGGGCTATCCCGAATTTGAAATGGATAACGAGTCGTCAATTGTGAGTTTACTGAACATTACGAGTGTCTTTCTTGGGCTTATCAGCACCCAGGGCTTTGGAGCGGACCAGTTGAGGACTTGGACCAGTTTGCGTCCCCAGTGATTATCCGACACAAGATTCATCACATACCTCTTAGCTGCCAGGGGAGGCCAGGTCCTATCATTCGCATCTTTACTACATAAGTCTTCGGTAGAAGTCGCAGTGCGTAGCCCCAAGTAACTACATGCTGCATACATGTAGGTTGGTACGCTCTGGCAGAAGATGTAAGAGCCGCGACAGCTAGATAACTCTTGAGGATACCGCGATGTTTCTTCAAAGCAGGTACAGGGCTATAGGAGAGTCATATTGCGCTGCCAGGCCGTCCGGGCAGTTGCATTCAATAGTTCTCGCTGGTAAGAAACTCTGCTTCCCCTTCAGTTTCCCCCCTGAGTTTCCCCTGTCCCTCCCATATTGCTGAAAGTCATACTTCGGAATAACAGCAAACAACTTAGAACCGAGTGTGACTATCAATATAAACTTTTACCACCATTTCGGAATACCGTAGCTTGTGGGGAGTCCGCAAAGTTAGGTTCAGATCAGTGCATGTATATTACCTTGACCTCCCCTTCACTCATTTCTTACCTTATGTACCTAGGTACGTTGCCTTATTTTACTCGACACAGCCATCCTCTCTCGAAAAACTGTAAAAAATACCATTGCATTCTGCAGTACGACCAAGATAATCTTCTAGCCATATCATTCACGCCCAGTCGATATAACACCGATCTATCAAAATGGACGTACGTTGCATCGGCATCATCGTCTTCCTCGTCATCTACGGGCTTTTTGCGGCATGGGCCGCGTACCGTATAATGAAAGAAATGACGAAGTACGAGGCGGAAGCCGCCAGAGTCCCTGAGGGCATAATCCCTCGATATATATCCCTTGGCTTCAGGTGGCTGACTGTCTGGGGTATTGTGTTGGCTATGCTCCCCGTGTACATAGCCTTCACCTCGACACTGTTCCTCCTCGGTGACTCCCTCGACGGCGACATGAATTACATTCCTCCGGCGATTGAAGACGTCGAGAAAACATCAAACCCTACCTGTCGCCGAGGGGATCCATTTCGCGACGACATTCTAGGCAGCTCGCACTCCCCCCCACCCCTCCCCCCCCCCCCCCCCACCCCCCCCCCCCCCCCCCCCCCCCCCCCCCCCCCCCCCCCCCCCCCCCCCCCCCCCCCCCCCCCCCCCCCCCCCCCCCCCCCCCCCCCCCCCCCCCCCCCCCCCCCCCCCCCCCCCCCCCCCCCCCCCCCCCCCCCCCCCCCCCCCCCCCCCCCCCCCCCCCCCCCCCCCCCCCCCCCCCCCCCCCCCCCCCCCCCCCCCCCCCCCCCCCCCCCCCCCCCCCCCCCCCCCCCCCCCCCCCCCCCCCCCCCCCCCCCCCCCCCCCCCCCCCCCCCCCCCCCCCCCCCCCCCCCCCCCCCCCCCCCCCCCCCCCCCCCCCCCCCCCCCCCCCCCCCCCCCCCCCCCCCCCCCCCCCCCCCCCCCCCCCGCTCTTACTCATGGCTTAACAGCCTCGGACGCTCCGTAACATCGCCGCCGTTACATTGACCCATATGGCATCAACTCTTTTGGCTACTAGTTTTACGTTTCGATCTAGTTGAGGAGGACTCGGCTCATGGTATGTGGGGATCATAATTTATGATATACGCAGGTTTCACAATAGTAGGGGATAAGACATCGGAGTGCCTTCATCTGTTCGACTGCACAAGGCTTCCAAGTCTTGAGGTACTCGTTTCAGTATTGGCTTATATCATCAGGTTTCGCATTTGTATCTCATCACGGAACTAGGTTCTTAATATAATTATGTCTTATACCTGGCGTTTTCCTTGATATGGAACTGTTCGATACCTAAGTTTACTCGATAACAACTAGAATTTTACACCTAATTACTCCTATGAAGTATTTACTCCGTTTGCTATGCAATGAAACTTTCATATGAAGCAGTAAGTCGATCCTGGTGCTCGTCACTCGACGTCCGCTGTCAGGAGGATTGATGAACAGGAGGAATAGCATCAACATAAGTATCTACTAAACTCTCTTGACTTATATTCTAAGAGAATACGCACATAGATAGATGTAAGATTTGGTAGTACTTTCTGTACTACCCCACTACGCGGAGGATAGCGGCAGGCCTTGCGATTGGAGTATCGTATTCCAGACATGCCTAGGTCGATGGTAACGTGACATTCTGCCAACCTATCTACATGAGCCAAGCGAGATTATCTTGAAATTCCCGACATGATGCTTCCAGGCCGGGTGGCAGCTCGACGACGAGATCGTGTCTTGAATGAGTTTATATGACTAAACAGCCGTAGCCAAGCTGCCCGGCACTGCATTTCTTTCACCTTTACCCGACCCGCATATCACCCATTGGCAAAAATATCGTGTCCCCCTGTCTCCCACGCCCGGGACGGATAGATCTCGCTGCGGGGAAGTACCGAAAGCAGGCTTCCCCGGAACGTGACCTGCCTTCTTGGGCGTGCCATGCGACGTCGTCGTGTAGATTGCCGATATTGTTTGGAGTTTCTTGGAGAACTTATATAGCAACGCCAGTTCCTCGCCTCCCAAGATGTCGCTGGTTACCGGATCGCCTCTTGCGCATTCCCTTACACGATGCATCTGCACCGGCGCCTGCTAGGGCTCTGCCTTGGCCTTCATGTCGCCATTGCCGCGGCGTTGGTCTTCAAGCCCGGGGATGTCGCCAGCATACCATCGTGGGACATCCAGTCCACCGACATAGTCGGAACGGACATGGGAAGGTTGTCCCGTCCTGGCGTCCGCACCGCGACGTGGCATGGGATCGACAGTCCCCGCTGTACGCTGATGGGCTGTCTTGTTAAAGCAGGTGTCTATCGCGAGGACAGGCTTTTCTTCTCGAATGCGCTTGAGAGCTTCGACGCGAGCCAGTTTGCGGTCCCCTGGGTATACCGCAAGGAATTTTCTCTCTGGCCTTCGCCCGGTCAGCACTACCACATCCTGACCCACGGGATCAACTCCGGTGCCGATATCTACTGTGAACGGCCACGAGATCGCAAATAGGGAAGCCCAATCAGGTGCTTATGCTGGGAATTCCTACGATATCACCAACGTAACGAGGGGAATCAATGCGCTGGCGGTGCGCGTGTACCCGACTGACTACAACTACGATTTCGCTCTCGGGTTCGTGGATTGGAATCCATATCCACCAGATAATGGGACGTATGTAGCCTCAATACACTTTTTCCTTTTCTGTCCTCGTCCAGGAGCTGAAATTTCCGAGCGAGCCCGCCTGAAAGATTTCAACTTCTGAGCCGGGTCCGAAGTGATGATATACATTAATCCGAAGGGTGATGGCTAATTCTTATTGACTTTTAGTGGCGTATGGCGAGATATAGAATTAAAACAGACAGGACCAGTCATGTTGGGGCCTTTGAGGGTGGCTTCCCAAGTCAGCTTGCCAATAGACCATTCCAGCGCCTTTGTAACATTGAAGGCGACGGCAACAAACCTAGAGAACCGCAAGGTGACTGTCGATCTGAAAGGTACCGTCTCGCTTGAAGGAAGCCGACATAGCTATGATTTACATCAAACCGTCACGATACCTCCATTTGAATCTACCGAGGTGGCACTATCCACAGCGCTGGACGGCCCGGCAATCTGGTGGCCAAAGCAATGGGGCGAGCAGCCGCTCTACGTTGGCCAGCTATCAGCTTCGGTCGATAGACGAATCTCGGACAACGTGAAGCGGAACTTTGGTATCCGCCAGGTGACTTCGGAGCTCACCCAAAACAACGACACCCTCTTTTACGTCAACGGGTATCCATTCCAAGTATCCGGCGCGGGATACTCGTCGGACATATTCCTGCGCTGGGACACGGCCAAGTTTGAGACACAGGCCAAGATGATGCTCGACCTAGGCCTCAACACGGTGAGGCTGGAAGGCAAGAACGAGCACCCGGAGCTGTACGACATCGCGGACCGTCTAGGCTTGATGGTCCTGCCGGGCTGGGAGTGCTGCGACAAGTGGGAGGCCTGGACGTACAACGACAACTTGGAGATCAACGCCGAATGGACGGCAGCTGATTACACGATCGCGAACAGGAGCATGTACCACGAGGCTGTCATGCAACAGGGCCATCCCAGCGTGCTGGGATATCTAGTCGGCAGCGACTTTTGGCCGGACGATAAGGCGGCGGAGATGTACTACTACTCGCTCAAAGCAGCAGACTGGCAGGCGCCTATCATCGCCTCGGCATCGGAGAGGGGATACCCGGAGATTCTCGGCCCGTCGGGATTAAAGATGGCAGGCCCCTATGACTGGGTGCCGCCGAACTACTGGTACGACATTGACCCAGAAGAGGACCGTCTGGGGGCTGCTTTTGGCTTCGGCCTCCGAACTTGGCGCTGGCGTGGGGACGCCAGAGATCAGCAGCCTGAAGAAGTTCCTCTCGAAACCGGACCTGGACGACTTGTGGAAGAGCCCAGATAAGGGACTCTATCACATGTCGACCAACGTGTCGTCCTTCTACGACCGCAAGCTCTATAATGACGGCTTGTGGAACCGCTACGGCGCGCCGCGTTCGCTGGACGACTACCTGCTCAAAGCCCAGATGATGGACTACGAAGCGACGAGGTCTCAGTTCGAGGGATACTCGGCCTTGTGGAACGCCCGAACGACCGGCGACGGGGCTTATATACTGGATGCTGAATAACGCGTGGCCGAGTCTGCACTGGAACCTGTTCGACTACTACCTGCATCCGGCTGGGTCGTACTTCGGCGCCAAGGTGGGGCGAGAAAAGATGCACGTGGCGTACAACTATAGTTGGCAGCTGGTGTATCTGATTAACCACTCGCTAGATAAGAGGGGCGCGAGGTCGGTAGCCGTTGATATCATCGATAAGAGTGGGAAGTCGATCTACAGCAACCACATGGCTATTGAGACGGAGCCGAATACTAGCATAGACGTCCTGGACCTCTCGGAAACGATCAACCCGATCACCGATGTGGCATTCCTGCGGCTCGTCCTCTCGGATGAAAAGAAAGCCGTGCTTAGTCGAAATGTGTTTACTGGCTAGCATCGACCCTCGATACCTTGGAATGGGACGACTCGGACTGGTTCTATACACCCGTGACCGAGTACGCAAACTTCACCAGCCTGAACAGTCTCCCCGCCGGCCAAGATCTCCGTCACGCCGATGAAGTCACCGCCGTGGCATAAAGGTAAGACAACCCGTCGTGGTCAAGAACCTGTCCAAGGTGCCTGCGTTTTTCATCAGGCTCAACCTCGTCGACTGGCGTGGCGAGGACGTCCTGCCGGTGTTCTGGTCGGATAATTATGTCACCCTGTGGCCTGACGAGAAGGTCGAACTGCAGGTCCAAGGCGAGGCGGCGCCGTCGTTCAGGTCAGCGGTCGGGAATATTCGGAAACGGGACGTACATCCTGTAATGGGTTGGAAAATCAGGTATCAAGGTATGATGTCGTACTTTTCTAGCATATGGACACCATCTCGCGTTGGATAATAATAGGCCAGTTTAAACCCCGCAGTGTCCCAAGGCGAACGCCAGCTTCCTTTCGTGTATCGAACACCACGAACGTCAACCTGATTGCCTGATATCTCCTGCGTAGTCTCTGACGGTTCATTGCATACCGTAGTGAGCGTTAGGGCATCATTTTGATGCCTCCATACCAAAGTTTTGTGCCCGGATGAATACTCATTATGAGCACTAGGGCCGCAACACCAGTGTAAACACAGACTCATACCAGCACCCTCTCCCGACTCGACGACATCCCACCCGAAAACGGCAATAGCTAGCTCCCCAAGCACCCAACCTATCTCAGGCCCCCAGAAGTCGCCTGGGCCCCAGATGGTTCGCTCGATGACGTCCCTTGCGGGGGGTGGAACCAGACGCCGGGGTCGTCGGGCTCGTCCTCGTCGCGGAAGGCGAGCACGTAGCCGGCGCGGCGGACGGCCCTGGCGCGACTCGAAGCACACGTAGGCGAGGGGCATGCGCAGCTTGCCGCGCTCCAGCAGCTGCATGTTGAGGCCCAACCGACGCGTACACGAGCGCGTTGAACACTCGCGACCCCGGCAGCGCGTGCGCCAGATCATCTCCCGGATCTCCGCCGGCAGGTCCGCGAACGTGATCGGAGGCCGCGGAGCGCCTGCCGCTGGTGGTGCCGGCGCGCGTGCTTCTCGCGGCTGCTGGTCTACGGTAGGTGGAGAGCCTCCGTCCGGGTGCTGAGGCTTGCCAGATACCGGTATCCGCGCGAACGTCACCTGGACTGACAGCTGTGAGGCTCTCCATCGCTTGGAGGGCTAGTACATTGGGAGAGAATCGGAGAGCCCCGTGATGTGTATAAGTAGCTCATCAATCGATGATCCCCAGCAGTATATCCGTCAAGGTCTCATTTCGGACCCAGCTTATCTACCCCGGTAGATGTTCATAGTGACGATTTTGTCGATCCGTTTTAGTGGCTTCGTGCGGGACTCTTGCCGGCCCTCGCATACGATAATATTCTTAAAGCAGGCATAGTCACTATCTGTATATCTAAGATATGAGGGTATCGCATGTTCCCATGAAACGGTCTCCTTGATTATACGACCGATGCATTTGTTGCCTAAGTATCGTGCATATAGGTCCAATGGTACCCCTGATAGAAGCTTTTGACGCTCAAGTATGATAGAACCTCCGGCCCCATGTTATCATATTAAACAGGACCCTACGGTAGGTACTGCAACTGCACGCCAGTGATGTAGATCCGCTAGACAGACGCGAAAGTTCAAGCAACTGGTAACTTGCACCGACATTTTCCTCCCTTGAAAATCATCTAGCCGATCGAACCTTAGGAGAAGACCTGTTTCACTGACTCGTCATACGGTAACCCTGATGGACCCCAGTCTCGACCCTTGGATAGCTTGGAAGATGGAGCCTCATAAGGTTCACAAGTTAATACAGTTCTAGTTATTTACCTAAAAAAAATTCCCATTTTTATCCGGAACTAAGTTGAACTCCAAGCCTGTAAAAGCAGCCAATATCTCCCAGTTCTTGCATGCGGTTTGATGTCTCATTAGCAGATCGTAACAAGGGGTCATTGATAATCGAGCCATTGGTTCAAATGGCCTAAGTACTTGTACCCAAATGCCGTAACCATTTGGAATACAAACAACTAGCCAGGTACAGGCGAAAGAGTAGGGCTTGGGGTGGTTCCTGGCCCTCTTCGATGTCTTGTCCACGGCTTTAAAGAGACTGGTTCTTTTTTAAAAGAAAAAAAACTTATGCTCTACTTTAATCCTTCGAGACATAAGAACGGGACTATCTAAGCCAATGATGAGACGTCTTAGAGAGAGTTTCTCCAGCAGCAATGCTCAGAAACATCCAAATAGACCGTCTGAGGCTATCGTAGCTGATGGTATAAGGACATGGCACGGACAGATCGAAGTCGATGGCGGATTTCGGATGCTACATTCCGGCCTTCCTTGGGCCTTGGCTGATCCATGAGACAGGGGAGGATGGGGGCCCTAGTCGGAGATCTTCAGGTGGTCAACATCGAGTGATGTGTCTCGGGTACCGAATCTTGTGTAATCGACACTCAGCCCCTGAGGGCAAGTATAGCATATACAAAAGACTCTAATATCTTCGGCGCTATCAAATTTAATTATTTGATTTCTGTATTGCAATATTGCACGTTCCCTACCTTACGTATGCTGTGCGACTCGTCTCACCCGACTCCTGGCACTCCCAGAACTCCGCGGCGTGTCAAGATGCCCGGGGCTTACAAATATCCGTCAAACAATCTGGCCGACGGCGCCGAAGACCGAGCAGCACCATTAGAGAGAAAATGACAGCAGAAAATGACAGCTTCTAGATTGTCAGCCTATGTGCATATTATATAACTACCTAGGTAAAGATGATAAACTTCCTGGGAGGCTACCGCCAGCTGATAAACATCTACAAACCACTTCCTCCACCCCAATATCACTATCAACATGTCCAAGATTCTTGCTGTATTTGGTGCCACTGGCCAACAAGGAAGCTCGGTCGTCAACTTCGTGCTGAACGACGCAGAGCTCTCTCAAAAATACAGAATCCGTATCATCACCCGCGATGCCAACTCGGAGAAGGCGAAGCAGCTCCAGGGGAAGGTCGAAGTAGCTCAGGGGGACGTACTTGGCCGAGCCTCCCTCGAGAAGGCCCTGACAGGCGTACACACTATCTTCGCCATGACCACCCCCGGCATCGGCCCCGACGGCCTCGAGGTCGAGTACAGCAGCGGCAAGCGGATTGCAGACGTAGCCGTCGAGAAAGGCGCTGAGTACATCATCTTCAGCACGCTGCCGTCGCCCAAAGAGCTGTCGGGCGGCAAGTACCCGAACGTGACGCCATTCGAAGGCAAGGCCATGGTCGAGAGCTACATCCGCGGGCTGCCGATCAAGAGCGCCTTCTACAGCCCGGGCTACTTCATGGAGAACTTCCAGCGCCGGCCTTCCACGGCCTGCGCAGGGCCCCCGACGGCACCTACGCCCATGCGGTACCACGTCTCCGCCGGCACCCAGCTGCCCGTCGTCAACGCCCGCGAGGACACGGGCAAGTTCGTTGGCGCCATCCTCGCTGACCCGGACCGCTACGAGGGCAGGGCGTCGTTCTGCGCCGCGGCCGCGCTGTACACCCTGGGCGACCTGGCCGCCATCATCTCGAAGGCCGCCGGCAAGAAAATCGTGCTCGAGCGCATCTCGCCCGAGGAGTTCGCCGAACGTATGCCAGGCCCGCTGGGTACCATCTTTGCCGAGGCGTTTCAGTACCAGGAGGAGTTTGGCTTATACGGCCCAGATGGCGAGAATTTGGTTGCCTGGGCTGTCGAGAACGCCAGAGGCAAGATCTGCACACTTCGAAGAGTACCTGGCGGCCCATCCTATTCGGCTCGACGTGAACGGGTAGTGTATAATTTCATGTGCATCAGAAAGGTCATTTCTTAGGGCATATTGATGGTCAACAGTTCGACGTAGGCTTGGCTGAGACTTGCTGTGCTTGTCACACGGCCAGACACGGCCCGGGGTGCCAAGAGACGTTCCAGAACCTTATAAGCCAATCGATCAGGCAATACATATATATGAATGTGGCCCCAAGGCCAGAGGTGTTTGGTGATGGAGGCATTGGGGATGTTCCTATAGGCTGAACCATTATACGGCGACCTGCAAGACGTACCAACAGCGTCTCGGGCGCTTGGAGAAGATAAGGATGACTGACTAAAGGCGGTCAGCCCAACGTGTATAAGTAGGAGCCTTTCCTCCCTCTTTCTTCAGAAGAGAGGGGGACAAGGCCCCTTGAGACCCAAGAGAATTATTAGTTGAATTTGAATGACTAATTCCGAGTCCTATGCCAGCCCTCGTCACAATCGTCCCTTACCAGACTTATACCGCATGTCGAAGATGGCACCAGGCTGTTAATCTGATCCCAGAAAAGATCAGGTTCGATCGCCCTGCTGATACCATTCAAAGAGAAGAATAAAAGCCTTGATAACATCACTTATACAGCAAATACACATTTCCGTATTGGTCCATCGGTAACCCCTATCTGGTAATGAGCCTTACTATAGTCATCCAAGTCTGGCTAAACTATCTGATAATTCACTTTTATCTCGGGTAAGACAATTCGACAAGTTCTTAAATAGTATAGCACAGCTGTGGACTAGGAACCCCCGGAAATAAACAAGCGACAAAGCTCTAGAGTCCCTCCTGTGATAATGGTTAGTAATAGTAGCTCGGAAGACGAGCTATGGCTCTTCGGAAATATGATAACTCTTGGTCCCTATCTACCTAAAGCCGAGATATGATGAAGCCTTGGCCCATTTAGTCGACCCAAGCTTCAGTTACTCAATGTGATATCCGAGCAGCCTATCCACTCTCTGCTGTAACGACCCTTGCTTATGTCTACAACTGGTTATACCCACTGCCAGTGTAACCAATAGTCGACAGATTTGGTTAGTATGTTGCTAGACAAATGGGGCCATAGAGTTTGTATTATGTCACTCTATTCTCCATTCTAGTGCGTTGATCTTAACCAGCTAGCTCTCACATTATGTCGGTAGATATAAAAGAGAGGTTCTGGAACTAAACAATGTCCGATCTACCACCGACAACCTGAAGTTATACATGTCATCAACGTTGGGCGATCATGTAGGGTGAATGCCGGGCCCCGGCAAAAGTCGCGATGTTTGGTAGATCCGAGCTGACTGCATCATCAGCCCACTGGGTATATCCAGTTCCGGGTGGGCTCGCTCGCAATCACCTGCTTCGATTGGGTTATAAACCTAGCACGGCGCTCTGCTTCGCCGTAACCCACGTCTGTGACGTTTGGTTCATCTGCTCAATACTACAGAAGAGTAGTGAATGACCCTCCCAAGCGAATTTCGCACAGCATCTACGATGACATGGAGTGCTACCCGCACCAATTCTTGACGTCTATTCGCGAGAACGCAAACTACACCCCATCAGAACCATTTATTTACTAGCTCACTCGGTCCCCGAGCTGGTATCATGCTGGGAACTATAGTACTCGCATTGGAGAAACTCCATGTATTCATGTCTCAGGTGGTGACCGACCTAGGGCAAGTATCAAGGTATCCAGTCCAGACTGCGTATATATGAAGATGAAGATGGCGGTCATCTTGTGGGAGGAACAAGACAGAACCTATCCAACCTCAAGAACTGCCATCGTCCCTCAAGCAGAGCAGCTCTCCCATACTTCCAAACAATGGCTACCTCAACGGTCGACGACTTGCAAGCCCTGTGCAGTAAGCTTTCGCTTCAGATCCAAGCTTTGAAGAACGTTGACGAAGACAATGATCTTCTTGTTAGGCGAACGGCGACAAGCACGGCGAGGAAGCTGCTGAACGAGTTGATTCATCCGGAGGAGCTTGCTGCTGATCAGATTATAACTGTGAGTTGCGGCGGCCATGTAAGTTTTACTGTAACGATCCCATACTGAAATTCATGTAGTTGAGCGAATGGGCATGCATCCGCATGTACATGAAATGGAAATTCTTCGACAAGATCCCGTCAGAGGGTGGCATTTCCTATCGAGAGCTAGCCAACTCGATCGACGCGGATGAGGAAGTCATCTGTACGTCAGCCGGCGCACCAAACCAGCATGAACAACAAGACTCACCTCCCTTTAGCTCGGATCGGCCAGATGCTCGTTTCAACAGGAAAGCTTCTGCAGCCGACGTCCGGATACGTTGCGCACTCGCGCCTCTCGCCGTCGTACAAGACGGGGGGACCGCAACGGCAGCTCGTTCGCCATGCACCACGACGACTTCCAGCCCGTCTTCGCGAGCCTTCCGAGCTACTTCGACAAGTACGGGCCTCGGCTGCCGCTCGGCAACACCAAGATCCCCCTCACGTACGCGTTCGGGGCAGACGGCAAGTCGGACCACTGGGAGGTGCTTGCGCGGCACGGTAAGGAGCACGAGGAGCAGTTCGGGTTCGCGATGCAGGCCATGATCAACTACGCCTGGCCCTACACCGGCGTGTACGACTTCTCCTGGGTCGAGGAGTACGCAAGCAGCAACTCTGAGAGGCCGCTGATCGTCGACGTCGGAGCCAGTTTCGGACACGCCCTGCGGGCTAACCTGGTCAAGTACCCTGGATCCCGCCGAGTCGGTGCGCCGTCGAGGACCGCGCGGCCATGATCCCGAGCATCCGAGAAGATCATCTGAAGGACCCCGTCATGAAGGACGTGCAGAAGGTCGCGGCCGACCTGCACAAGGAGCAGCCAGTCAAGGGTGGGTGAAGGATCCTCAGCGGTCTTGACTATTAAAAGGATATGCTAATAGACGGGACAAACATAGGGGCCCTTGTCTATCTCATCAGGCGTTGCACGCACGACTACGACGACGAAGACTGCGTCAACATACTGAAGATCCTAGCAGACTCCCTTCCGGATGACGAACCTCGAGCGAGGGTCCTGATCAATGACCAGATCATGACAGATCCGCCACATCGTTGGGTTGCGGCCATGGACATCGTCATGCTGACCTGGGCCTCGAGGGAGCGCTCTGAGAAGCAGTTCGCCGACCTTGCTCAGCGCGCCGGGTTGGTGCTGGTCAAGGTGCACCGGGCTGAGGGCGCGACGATGGGTGTCGTCGAGTGTAAGAAAGCGTAGTCTGTGAGACGGTTGCTTCAGTCTGAAAGGCTGAATAGGAGAGACGGAATCGGAACTATGGGGAGGATTGCACATATTAAGGGTTGATATTCGTGAGCAACATGGATTCAGGGGTAAAGGGAGTTCAACACAACATCTTTGCCATTTGAACTTCAACATATGGCAAAAGATTGGATAGTGGCGCGGTCGGATGCCTGTTCCTTTTGTCATGCAAAAATGATATGAGAATACTTGCTACCTTGGAAACTTATGAGTTCTTCGAAACGTGTGCTCCCCTCGGCGTAGCGGAAGATTGGCCAACCCGACTTACTTGGATAGATTGTACTTCCTGGTTGTACGCATAACTGTGGTCTTATCAGTTTAGTCTGGAATATTGGGATAGAATTAAAAATTATCAAATCCGAGTCTTATTGTTTGCTATACGTGCTTGTGATATCGAAAACATGTACGGTCAGGCTAGAGCTGCTGGAGATAGTTGAAATTTAAATTTAGGGTGAAGCAGATATTTTGGCGGAGAAATGCAAAAGAGAAAAACCGAAGGGGCCCCGCACGGACCACCTGGCACCCGCACAACTGACAAGTGACAAAGTGACAAAGTCGGGACGGGTCGGGCTTGCGGCCTGGTCCGTGCGCCTTTTTCCCTCGCCTTTCGTTTTTCGGTGCCTTAGCCAAGTTCTCGCAATTCCTCTTCGAAAAAGTCTCCGTTCTGTAAATCCTCAATACCAATTAACCCTCCTCAATCTCCTCTCCCCCCTTCAATTGCAATTCGATTTGCAATTGACTTTTTCCTTTCGCCTCCGAGGATTCGATATACCTCTTTAATAATGTTCCGCAGCGCCCTCAGACAGTCGACGCGTGCCGTGAGCGCCATCTCGGCCTCGGGCAGAGTTGTTGCGGTATGTCCACGATTCGCCTCGATTTCCCATCTCAATCCCATCCGAGAGCGCATGCCGTCGGCTCGGATGCATCTCTATAGCATTCCCTGAGATCAATTGAAGCTTTTTATACTATTTTTGGGCCGTGTTCGGGAGCTTGCGAAGCTTTTGCAAAGCCTGAGCTCTGTTATGCCTATACAAATTTCGGACTGTCGGCTAACTGGATGGCTTTTTACCCCCCCTGCAGGCTCGAAATGCCGCACCCGCCGCCTTCAACGTCCAGGCCCGAACCTACGCCGATGCGAAAGCTTCGCCCACCGAGGTCTCTTCCATCCTCGAGCAGAGAATTCGCGGTGTATCCGAGGAGTCCAGCTTGGCTGAGACTGGCCGCGTTCTGTCCGTCGGGTATGTGGAACCCCGGAGCGAGATTTTTTAAACTGCCGCATAGCATTGGCAACCATTCATGCAACGCCATTCTCAACCACCACCGACTCCATGCCTCTCCAATGCTTGTTCGCCGTCTTTAGCGGGCTGATATTTCTATCTCGAAGGGATTGAGCTTTGCTTGCTAACATGGGGTCCGTATAGTGATGGTATCGCGCGTGTGCACGGTATGGCCAACGTCCAGGCCGAAGAGCTGGTCGAGTAGGTACACCGCAATCTACGAGTCGGGAAGTATGCGACTGACAATATTATAGGTTCGCTTCCGGTGTCAAGGGAATGTGCATGAACTTGGAGGCTGGACAGGTCGGTGTTGTGCTTTTCGGTTCTGACCGTCTGGTCAAGGAGGGCGAAACCGTCAAGCGTACCGGAGAAATTGTGAGTCGAACTTGTCTATGGAATAGTGGATAGGGCGGCATTGTTGACGATCGGAACAGGTCGATGTCCCCGTCGGCACCGAGCTGCTTGGACGTGTCGTCGACGCTCTGGGTAACCCCATCGACGGCAAGGGCCCTCTCAACACCAAGGAGAAGCGCCGTGCGCAGCTCAAGGCTCCCGGCATTCTGCCCCGACGATCCGTCAACCAGCCCGTGCAGACCGGTCTCAAGTCCGTCGATGCTATGGTTCCCATCGGCCGTGGTCAGCGTGAGCTGATTATCGGTGACCGTCAAACGGGAAAGACTGCCGTCGCCCTGGACGCCATCCTCAACCAGAGGCGATGGAACAACTCCAACGACGAGACCAAGAAGCTCTACTGTGTCTACGTCGCCGTTGGTCAGAAGCGATCCACCGTCGCTCAGCTCGTCAAGACCCTCGAGGAGAACGACGCCATGAAGTACTCCATCATTGTTGCCGCCACCGCTTCCGAGGCTGCTCCTCTGCAGTACATCGCGCCCTTCACCGGTGCCAGGTAAGCTCCCTCTCTCCTTTTCCTCTCCGTTCTATTTGCTTCTAGCACCTTAACTAACGTAAATCACCTGTAGTATTGGTGAGCACTTCCGTGACACTGGAAAGCACTCCCTCGTCATCTACGATGATCTGTCGAAGCAGGCTGTGGCCTACCGTCAAATGTCTCTTCTCCTGCGTCGTCCCCCCGGACGTGAGGCTTACCCCGGTGACGTCTTCTACCTGCACTCTCGTCTGCTAGAGCGTGCTGCCAAGATGAGCGACAAGCACGGTGGTGGTTCCATGACTGCTCTGCCCATCATCGAGACCCAGGGTGGTGATGTGTCGGCCTACATTCCGACCAACGTCATTTCCATCACCGACGGCCAGATCTTCTTGGAGTCCGAGCTTTTCTACAAGGGTGTCCGACCTGCCATCAACGTCGGTCTGTCCGTGTCCCGTGTCGGTTCGGCTGCCCAGCTCAAGGCCATGAAGCAAGTCGCCGGTTCGCTCAAGCTTTTCTTGGCCCAGTACCGTGAAGTCGCTGCTTTCGCCCAGTTCGGTTCCGATTTGGACGCTGCTACCAAGCAGACTCTCAGCCGTGGTGAACGTGTAAGTAACTATGATTATTTGTGAATGTTTTCCTCTGTGCTGACCAGGTTATCTACAGTTGACCGAGCTTCTCAAGCAGAAGCAATACTCTCCCATGGCCGTCAACGAGATGGTTCCCCTCATCTTCGCCGGTGTCAACGGTCACCTCGACGCAGTACCCGTCAACAAGATCCTGCAGTGGGAGGCTGACCTGCTCTCGCACCTGAAGACCAACGAGTCGGACCTGCTGGCCTCGATCGACAAAGAGGGTGCTCTCAGCAAGGACCTCGAGTCAAGATTGAAGGATGTCATTACTAGCTTCACCAAGAGCTTCGTGGCTTAAAGGAACTATTAGATTACATCAAGCGGAGGGACTGTCTATACCAGAAGGGCCTGCGATAGGCGGATCTTGTTTCGTTTAGAAGAGGTACATTGATTGCCGCGGGGGTGCCGATTAGTGAGGAAACGGGTTGAATTGGGGGGCATATCCAACTCGGACCCTTTGTAAAATAGAGCCAAAAAACTCAAGAGCACTCGATTCCCTTTTGTCCACCTGTTACCTGCCGTCCAGCCGTATACCCAAGACAAGTTACCTCCTGTTTGCGAGGTAATACTGTGATTTCATGGTGACGAGATAACGTCCAAGCTAGAGCGTCCCGAGTGGCCCGTGCGGGCCGTCGTGACATCATCTTGCGGCGTGTCAAACGTCGTCCTTTAGGTCATTGTAGAAGAAATTTGCAACCAAATGCTTGATTGAATTCATCCCAGATCCGAAATAAGAAATCCTCGAGTCCTCTTTGGTGTTTTCTAGAAGTCTTTTGTTTTATTTAGAAGGAATGAGTTCTGATACCGCCGCCGAGATGTCTAAAATATCGAAGGAAACGCGGAGATTATTAGATAAGGTACACCAACTGGTGCCGCCAATGCGGAAGGAGTACCACAAAGGTACGTCGAGTGCTGTGTATGGCGTGTGGTTAGAGGGGGAGAGAACTACGAAACGTGTGCTGACGATGAGCTCCTTCAGGTCAGCTGGGACGTGTGGCTGTCATTGGCGGTAGCGAGGATTATACCGGCGCGCCGTACTTCTCCGCCATGGCCAGCGCGCGCCTGGGCTGCGATATGGTTCGTTCACGTGCCCTTCCTTCTAGATCTCCTTACGCTCTGCCTGAACCAGCTCCTTGGTAGCGACAGGCCAAGGCAGAAGGACACCGAAGAGCTGGGCTAACAAGCGCGTACGCTCGCCCACCACACAGTCGCACGTCATCTGCACGCCCGGGGCGGCGGCCGTGATCAAGACGTACAGCCCGAACCTGATGGTGCACCCGCTGATGCGGCAGTCGCCGGGCGGGGCGTCTGCGGGGTCTTCGGCGGCGGCGGACACGGACCCGGGGCAGATCTCGAGCAAGATCATCGACATGCTGCCGCGGCTGCACGTGCTGGTGATCGGGCCGGGGCTGGGGCGGGACCCGCCTGATGCACGCGACGCTGCAGAAGGTGCTGCCGGCGGCGCGCGAGCGCGGGATGCCGGTGGTGCTGGACGCGGACGCGCTGGCGCTGGTGGCCAAGGCGCCCGAGCTGTTCATGGGCTGGCGCGAGGTCGTGCTGACGCCCAACGTCGTCGAGTGGGGCCGCCTGTGGGACGGCGTCAAGCCGTCCTTCGCCGGGGACGACGGGAGCGACCCGACCGCGCGCTCCAAGGCCCTCGCCAAGGCCCTCGGCGGCGTCACCATCCTCGAGAAGGGCAACGAGGACTACATCACCGACGGCCGGACCACCCTCGTCAACGACCTCCCCGGCGGCCTCAAGCGCAGCGGCGGCCAGGGCGATACCCTCACCGGCTCTATCGCTACGTTCCTCGCTTGGCGCAAAGCTTACCACGAGGGCCTTTGGAACCACAGTGGCGACCTTAGCGAGGAGGAGACGATGCGCCTGGCCGTGTTTGGGGGAGCTGCTATCACCAAGGTAAGCAGTTATGCCTCTCTTTTCTCTTCCTCCCTTTTTCCTCCTTCTTCCCCTTTTCGTCTGCTCGAATATACAACCGTCACGGTCTTGAAGCGACGAGGGGGTTCACAGCTAATCGCCGGGTAACAGTGCTGCTCCCGTATGGCTTACGAGTCCAGGGGTCGAAGCCTGCAGGCCAGCGACCTGACGGAACACGTTCACGCTGCGTTCTTAGAGATGATCGGGGAGCCGAAGGACAGCAATAGCAAGGGTGAGAAGCTATGAGGTGGCGACGTAATCGAGACTAGTCAAAGCCACGCCCAGGTCACTGCGACTGTATCTACAGGGCCAACTGTGTCCAGCAAATTAACCCCCAAGCGATCTATAGAGCTCTTCTCTAGACCGCGATTCAAGCCTAGAACCGGCGAGAAGACGTAAAAATGAATAGAGGATTAAGACGCTCCCTATGACTTGGTGTGTGCTACACAGGACCAGAGAGCCGTTACGCCACCAACCTGACTAC
>JAJJXE010000026.1:0-17568 GCA_022432365.1 Hypoxylon sp. FL1284
AATATGTACGTAGTAAGTAACGGCAGGGCGTCTATCAGCTATGCTGACAGCTGATAGGCAGGCTCGTGCGGTCACCCGTCAGCCTGTTTCTCTTGCTCGGGGGCATATCCGGAGAATCTACATCTGGAGCTTGTACAAGTACCTGGCCTGCGATGTAGAATCCTACGACCTTGACTTATCTGTGAGAGAGGAGCCAGCCAGTAAGCCTCAACGCCGGCAACCCTTTCTGACATCCACCCGACCGCCTCAGCCCGGTAATTTACCTGCCGCTAAATAGT
This sequence comes from Hypoxylon sp. FL1284, assembly GCA_022432365.1. NCBI lineage: Eukaryota > Fungi > Ascomycota > Sordariomycetes > Xylariales > Hypoxylaceae > Hypoxylon > Hypoxylon sp. FL1284. The sequence goes on from JAJJXE010000026.1 coordinate 279, forward strand.
ACCCTACCTGGTACCAAGTACCCTACTATGTAGTAGACAGGCCTGACAGGCGCACAGGCAGGCAGGCAGGCAGGCAGGCAGGCAGGCAGGCAGGCAGGCAGGCAGGCAGGCAGGCAGGCCGAAAGGATAGCATCAGCTCCCAAGAACCGTTGCCCCATGCAAAGCCGTCTTTCGGCTGACCCTTTCCCACACACGCTCAGACGCTCTGGGCCATCCCACGTCCATCTTCAGTTGTTTTCCCTTCTTCCCTTTTCATGCTACATACATCTACCTCATCTCGTTCATCAAGTATGCGTTTCATTCCTTCATTTCGTTCTTCTCTTCTTTAACCATCGCAATCTTGGAGAATGTTGCGGTACCAGTCAGTGCCAGACAGCCAGAGCAGCAAATCAGCCAACTTCCTATAAAACACAGCAATACGACGATCGTCTGGGACGGATTAGACAGCGTCAGAACCGACAGGGTTGGGGCTGGGTAGAAACAAATGGGAAAAAGGGTAGCGATGCGGGAGGAGTCCCGGACGGACATAATAGACCATATGATCCGGCACATGCATCGACGCCTTTGCCGATCCCTTCCCAAGTTGGGAACATCATGTTTCTTAAGTGCATTGATAAGTGCCGAGAAGGTCGAGGCGACACATTAGTCTCGTCCAGTCTGCCAGTGTCTATGTACATACATAGTGCCATGTACCGTCCCCGTTCAATGGCATGTAGGCTATAATGTGCGGGCTAATTGACGTTGCAGATGCAAGCCTCGTATCTCCTCTGACTTGCCTTATATGTGTATGTGTGTACTGGCATCTTCCGCGCAGCTCTCTCCGTCTAGGAGAGACTCTGTGAGGGACAGCAGCCAGATGAAGAGAGAGAGAGAGCTGATAGACGAAAGGAAAAGATGAATAAGGGGAGAGAGAGAAAAGCACCTTAGATAGTCAAGGACCATTTCCCTTATTCAGCAGTGTAGTACTAGCGGTAACGTCGTCCTCGGTCGTCTCTTGCTCTTGACCTTGCTCCTTCAGGAGAACTGCTCCATCTTTCATTTCACCTACTACGTACATAGTATATCGACACCTTCGCTTCGGACTTAAAGCCGTGTATGTATGTATGTATGAATGTACCTAGATCAGAAGAAGGCAGGTCGATATTCTGCTTGCTTATGTAGTGCCGGGTCCGCCTGAGCTGATGCTACATGTTGCTGATGCTGATGCCGACGGATTCTCGACATGCGTGGCAATGCGAGCGAGAGAATGTTGCAAGGGCAAGCAGGTAAAGGCGGTCAGTGCCAGGCGACATGGCGGGCATGGCGACATGCAGGGCCATGCAGAGCTCACCACCCAGCGCTCGATCTCTTCTGAACTCTTTTCGAATCACGAAGCTCGGAATCAGCTCGTCACACCTGGGATTGCGCGTCGCCAAGACCGTCTTGCAGGTGAGGTGGGAAAAGGGATTCACGCTCGGTTCATTCTTTTCATGATAGATGCTATATCATGGATATTATCGAGATTGAATCAAAAACATGAAAGGTGTTTTCTTCTCGTATCTCCTCATATTTCCCCAACGAGCAAACCATCGTATCGGCGTTTCCTGCATATCCACGGAATAGGGCTTGCTACTGTAAGGCTCGCTACGGTAGGTTCCATTTCCTCTCATGTAAGTAATATGGCTACATGTGTATACATACCTACCTAGGGGTATACAAGTACATGTTCCTCTGAGTGCTGTATATACGACAGATAGACTGTAGACCTACATGTAGGACATGTAGGACATGTACCGTATACCTGAGCTCAGCGTACCCATCCCTCGTCCTCGTCCTCTCTCTCGTCCTCCCACGCACTTCTCTCTGAGATATCGCGTCTCGTGTGATTGGTAGGCTTATAAGAGATCTCCAATAACGCCTCGAGATGGCTGAATGGTCTGCATTTTCCTTCCCCCTTATCTGCGCGCTCCGAGTGCTGCAGCTGCATCCCTCACTGCCCGACTGAACTGTGCGAGTCTTCCAGGCCTTCCCGCCTCAGCTGTCCCATCCCTGTCGTCCCTCCGTTCGCCCCCCCCCCCCCCCCCCCCCCCCCCCCCCCCCCCCCCCCCCCCCCCCCCCCCCCCCCCCCCCCCCCCCCCCCCCCCCCCCCCCCCCCCCCCCCCCCCCCCCCCCCCCCCCCCCCCCCCCCCCCCCCCCCCCCCCCCCCCCACCCCCCCCCCCCCCCCCCCCCCCCCCCCCCCCCCCCCCCCCCCCCCCCCCCCCCCCCCCCCCCCCCCCCCCCCCCCCCCCCCCCCCCCCCCCCCCCCCCCCCCCCCCCCCCCCCCCCCCCCCCCCCCCCCCCCCCCCCCCCCCCCCCCCCCCCCCCCCCCCCCCATGCCTTCTTCCGCCGCCCAGCTCGCCTGTCTCCTCTCCAGCCAGCAAATGCGACATCAGCTGACTGTCCAGCCTGCCAGCCCGGCGGCTTTTTTGGGGCTACAGCTGTGATAAGGCGATAAAGCATGCAGTGCCGAATTACACCCCTTTTCGGTATAGCGCGCATTTGCCTCAACGCTCAGCGGCCTCAGCTGGCCCCCAATATCAAACTATATCTTGGATTTCTTGCACGACGGCAAGCCCTTGACCTACTACAGGTACATTCTCGAAAGGGTAAAGAGTACTGCTACTACATGCGCGGTCTGGTATTTTCAGAGTTTGGTTAGACTCGTCGTTCAAGTCCATCTTAGGAACAGATCTAGATTCTGTATACATACACGTAGAAAGAAAGACAGGAAGTAAATCAAATTGGTGAACTGGCAGGGCAGACAGCACATCTACTATCGAGTCCTGTGAACAACGACGCAGCTAGCTGATATCTTGTTCGGGCTGGCATTGTGTTGCTCGCAGGAACTCAAGCCGCGACCAACGGACATGTCTCCCTCCACGTAGCTGGTGGATCACACGCGATGCTTTGACTGTCGTATACATGAGGGAAACCTTCTCAAGAAGCTCTTAGTTCGCTTCCCGGTTTCATAACCTAAGTTGCCACCCTCATCTCACTTTTCCCTATCTTTCTTTACTCTTCCCACCCCCCTATTGGCGATTGGCGTACCAGTCCCCATGTCCACTCGCCCAAGTCTCCTTACCTGATACCGGGGAGTTTATTTTCTAGGCACGTATGATTCTACAGTACTCCTTCTCGGTCTCACAGAACCTAAGGATAGAGTTTTGCCCTGTTTTCACGATGCCCCCACTCCCGTATATGAGTACGTCGCGGTATAGGCACTAGGTATTTTGCATCCAACTTGCTCACTTTACCTTATTGTTATAACCTAAACTCTTCCCCTTTGCATAGCTACTTGGCATGGGCTTTCTATTGCCGTCAGCAATCTGCCGCGATCTATGTGTGGCTACATAGGCATGCCCTGAAGCCATGGTTATGTGGTATATCTCCCCCTTTTACTACGACACTGAACGTCTGTAAGTACCCAAATATTTACTCACCGACCTTTTCTCTTGCAACGGCCTAGTGTCTTGCTCAACAACATCTTGACATTGTCGATTTGATTGAAATTCCATCTTCTAAACTAAGATACGCTACCGAGCGTTTCGCTCAGAAGACGCTACGCCATGGCGGACAGCAGCCCTCACCACGAAGGCAATCAACATGAGCAGCCGTTGCTCGAAGAGCGTCAAGAGCAGCAACAGCAACGCCTCCAGGGGATTGGATCGCAGTTCAACGTTGGAGACGTAGAGCACGAGCATATCCCCCAAGCCCTGGAAGAGTTCCAGGGGTATCCTCGGGCTGCTGATCCTCAGCTCGGGGCGGTGCTTGGACGGCCGACGACCACCGACGATAACATACGACAACTCATCAACTCGGATACAGTTGCAAATCTGTCTCCTGTACATGCCACGTTCCTATATCTTGGGTCTGATGGACCAGGTGGTGTCACGATGTACTTCATCTGAACTTGGACGGGGCTAGGGTTGACGAGACGAAATGCAGCAGGAGAATTGGGTTAAGAGATAATTGAGTATTCAGATGATTATTACCTACCTGTTCGACTACCTACCTCTGGATATTTGGGTATGTCCCGAACTGTAACCGGTTAGGAGTATGGAGGAGGTAGTCTGTGCTTGGCCCTTTACGGAATATAGATTACGGCCGGTGTTACGAATGAACCTTGAATCTATAATCAATAGGCAAATAGAAAGTCATGGATTTTCCCCCCTTGTATACCTACCTAGGTAGATAAGGTACAGGACGGATGTGAAGCGATGCTGTCTATTGTGTATCCTTCTTGTATACACGAAACATGTCCCAAGAGCACGATGCCGTCCAGCTCGGAATATCAGAGAACTGCCATCGACGTAATCGCTGGCACGGTTCCTTGTGTGACTCGTCCCAGGTACTCTCTGTATTAATGTTACCCATATATGATAGAATGCTGATGCACAACTGCAAAAACTTCATGCTATCACCCCTTTTCCAATGCTGCATTTATTCCAACTGCGCCCACCTCTTTTCTCGCACTGACAATTCCTTACAAGCCTGTGAACCAGCATCTTTCATTGTTTCTCTCCACCCGTAGTATTCCCCTAGTCTGATCTCGGCATATTCAGCATAGTCGAAGTCTATATGCGAGATCGTCGCCTGGATCAAAGCCCATATACCCCAGTAAAACCCAGGAACACCACGGAACATGTCTACCTCAGCTAGCAATTTCTGTGCCTCGGCCTCCACGTCTACGTTGCCAGCTTTCTGGGGTAGTAAGCTGAAATAGGTGTGAACATATTCTCTAATGAACTCTAACCGTTGCGCACGGGTCGGCAGCACGGTGAAGTCGCAGTCGAAGCCACCCCATTCTGCGAAATGATTGGCTAGGTCAAACGCCGCAGGTGAAGGTGTAGCGTATTCGTAATCTATAAAGCTGACGGACTTCTGGCAAGTATCCTGCCGGGCAGCACTGCCAGACGCCTGCGGCTCAATAATGACATTTCCACTCAGGAGGTCGCAATGAGCAAAGACAAGCTAAGGATAACCATGATTAGCACATGGGGTTACCGTCGATTTAGGCATATAAAGGTACTTACACCATCGTCGCCAAGCCCAGGCCGCTGGCTCAGCTCTTGGACAAGCTTGGCAAGCTCATGCTGGAGGCCAGCCTGTCTTGTCCGTTGGGCCTTGGTCTGTGTAGGAAGAGCCAGAATCCACTTCTGCATGACCGTCCACACATTGGGGGATGGTTTCCCCGGAACAGAAAATTCAACAGCTGCCTCGGAGGGAGCGTGGGCGGATCCATTCACACCATTGGCCTTGGCGTCGGTCTCGTATATACAGGGCACAGTGGCATGCCACTGGGCTAATCTCTTCGCGACAGCAAGATATACCGGCGACGTCCTCAGGTCGGCTGGTTGTGTGGCAGTGCCCCTGATGTAGCGATATATCATGCCGTTATCAAAGCGAGCCAGTAGCTCAGGAGCGAGGCCGCATTTCATCAGCAGCTCGTGGTTTTGAGTCTCGCGGTGACGGTCTATGAGCACGTCTGTTCCATGTCCATATGCCCGAAGCAGAACGGCTTCCTTGTCAACCTCGTCTTCGGATAGGCCATCCTTTCTGTTGACCGCCTTTAATAGGGTGTTGGTGATGCCGTCTTTAAACGGTATGAACTCGAGGTTAGAGTCGGGGCTTGACCAGTCGGGACGTAGGGCGAGGATGAGCTCACGGGCTGAGGAATCGGCATTGTCGCTGCTGTAGGAGAGAGGTATGTATCGAAGCTGGCCAAGCAGGTCGTCGGCGATCCTGCTAGAGCCGTGCGAAGGCATGTTGTCTGAGTGTCGGACAGCTTCTCTGGTCGGTTTGGGGGAAGTAGCACAGGGTTGTTGGCACGAGGGTCGAAGGTTGGGAGGTTTTCTCTTTCCCCCTTCTGGACCGTGGTATAGAAAGCAATAAGTTCACCACTACGAATGCTAGGAAAAGGAGGTAGGTGGGTTTAGGTAAGTAGGATCACGAGCTGCGGCGCCAATGCAACAAGGAGCCAAAAGGTTGAAGAAACGGGAAGAGGCCTCGATGGTCGAGACTATTATAAGCGACTGTCCTACATACAGGTTTTGCAGAATAGGCGACGAAACGTCATGGCTGTTCAGGGATTGGAAGAAGGAGGGTGTGCCGTGAGGTGTAGTTGTGGCAGCTGAAGATGCGCCAGGGAAATGATCTGCCGCGGCCGGTTAGCGGCAGTCTTTCCTCAGCGGTCTACAGCAGCCCTCCAGCGGTCCTCGGTGGTCTCCAGCGTGTCCCCGGCCTGTGTCCAGCAGTCAGGGACCAACTAAACAGATCTACCTAAAACCAGGGGGACAGCAGAGGCGGACAGGGGTAGCTGCAGCCCACTTTGGTTTTTTGGGGTGTGACTACATTGTACCTACAGTCTACAGGTACATACATGCATCAGTTCTTCTTGCCCAGGTGAGGTTTGATATGAACAAGTACACAAGAGCTACATATAGGCACTGACCTACATTCCTTTGCTACATGTTTGTTAATGAGTCTGATATTATGTGTGTCGTTCCCATACTGAAATGGAAAAAGAAACAAACACTTGATTTAAAAAAAAAAAAAAAAAAAAAAAAAGAAGATGACAGATGTACACCTCAACTAAAGGGATGACGCTGCCAGTTTAGTAACGCAACAGCAGCATGTGATGGGCGTCTTGAACTTCCGACTTTGGCGGCTAGTATCGGCGTGCCGTCACGTAAGCTTACCTAACCTATCTCGCATCTTATCTCTAACATCTCTCGTAAAAGGAGGCAGCCCAGCAGCTTTAGTACGCCCTGGTTGCTCATATTTGCTTTCAGTCCGTGTCATTATACACGTTATATAGCTTCTACCCAATGTATATGTACCAGTCATGCCGACTAGAAGAGGCTCCTGTCTGTCTCATGTATCCTCTTCCACTACCTCCTCCTCCTCCTTCGCTTCGAATCCCAGAACATCTCGTATGCGCTGGTACCGTGCTCCGCTCCAGTTTCCTATCACGGTCGCCCAATCCTCCAAGACGTCGATGAAGAAGACGAGTATCCTGCTGAAGAAGAACAGACTCACAAACGACACGCTCGCTATCGCCGCAAACGCGTACCAGTACATGTTGCCGGTCCAGTAGATGTACAGGTCCTCGATCTGCACAGAAAAGTAGCTCGTCATAAAGCTGATGGGCAGGAAAAAGACTGTCAGTTTGGCCAGCAATGTCGCACTTCTCGTAAGCCGCGCCGTGGCCTGCGAGTCCTTCTGCTGCGTCAGGTTGAAGTACTATGTGCGAGTTAGCCGCGCTGCTCTGCCAGAGATAATCAACCGTCACCCCTTACCGTAGTCGACAACGCCCCGATCTCCACTAGGTACCCTTCGATGGTATTCAGCATGAGATACTGAAGCCTGTCGCCTAGCCTGTCGAAACGGCTCAATGCCGAGGTCGTCAGGAATACTTTGCCATCAAACTGGCTGTTCAACGGCGAATCGGGCTTCCCGACTGCTATGATCTTTCTGATGAGGTTCTTGTAGTTCTCGAACAGGTGCTTAAACTCTCGAAGGTCTTTGCTGAGATAGTGTAGCGTCGGTATTATCTCAAAGCTCTTGGACACTTTCTTCCGACGCTGCAACACTTAGTAGCTGATACGCACATCTTGTCTTTCGGCGTCTTGACTTACCGTGCTGGCGAGGACTTTGTGCGTCTAGTTGACACAAGTTAGCAAGGGCCTTTCGGTTCCATGAGCTGGTCAGCCTACCATCTCTTCTAGCTCTTGCTCGGCAGCCTTGAGTGGACCGGCTGCGACATAGTCTTCAAACAAATAGTAGAAGAGGTTGCTTGTTCCTTCTTCGGCTACGGTCCCGGTTGCGCTGTTGTTAAAGAAGGACACGCCTGACTGGTGTCGGCTTATCTCGGGTTGCGTCGAAGGCAGCTTCTTCAGCGACTGTCGGACGGAGCTTTGAGCAAGCGGGTTGTTCTTGTAGAGCTCGAAGCCCCTGGTGGAAAGTTGCAGAAGAACGGCCAAGGTGTGTGCCCTCATGAATTTGAACTCTTGGGCGTGCCACTCCTGCTTGTTCTCCTTGTCTGGTACTGCTTCGAACGTCGGGCGCTCGTGGATCGACAGGATAGTATCTAACAAGGGCTTAAGCATCTATCGAGGACGGCAACGGTGATGAGGCAGGACGTACGGTCATTACATAGCGCAAGCCACTGCCAATGTTTGGGCGGCATTATACTGATGCGGTTAGGGTGGTAACGTTCGGTCGCTGGCCGTCTATGAAGCCAATTTGCGCCGATGACGAAGGCTGGCTTGCGCTGTCAGCATTACAAGAATAGATGAGGGATCAAGATGAGGCGCGCCTTTTTGAGTCTGATCCGTGGAAAAATAGTTGACGGTATCTTTGACTTGCAAATATAACGCCAGGTTATCGTTCATCTCGGGAGAGGCAGGAGGCTTTGGCTGGAAGCTGGTAATCGAGATGTCGCCCTTCTCTAAGTCCTTGGGGTTTCGAAGATGGCGTATGCTAAGCCTTTTCCTTTCCCTGTGCCGCCGCGCTTCGTCATGCCGTGACTTAGAGGTAGTCATTAACCTCAGCAACCTCAGTGAGAAACCATATCTATCGCCGATAGCGTTCATCACGTCCTCCTGTACACTGGGGTCCCAGATATTTCTGCGCGACCAGTTAGATCATAGATGGCATCACGTATCTGAAGCCGAGACGTACATCCATCTGATAGGATAATCTTTCTGGTGATCTGAGTCCCGGTCAAGGAGTTCCTTGACTTCTTCGATACCAAGATCAAGGCCGATTTGCGCTCTTTCGAAGCCAAATTCAACAACAAAGTTCTTGCTGTCCTCGTTCCCGACATGAGCCTCGGCCCTCTTGAAGACATCTTCCAGGTCGAAGTCTTGAAAGGCCGCTTCAGGCATAGGGACGTCGGTGGAGGACGACATGACAACAGGCTACCAGATTGAGATTTAGACAACCTAGTAGTACTCTTACAAGAGATAGAATGTACAATATCAACGCTGACGCGTCGAAAACGGGTATATAGAGAATGGCATCATGGAGAAGAAGAGAAAAGGACGACGAGGCTACGGCGCCGACGTGAATATCTAGACGGCGAGCTCTGAGGCGGCTGACATATATAACACGACTAGCTCTACCCTGCAGGGGTTTTGTTGGGCGGACGACCAGCCGACCAGATGCACGTGACATGTCGGAATTGGTGGTGGGGAGGAAGAATAGAAGGATCTGATTGGTCGGCTGCTCAGGCAGAGACGGGCTGCCACAGCGGGCTTGGGCGGATAGCTAAAATAGCTCTACCCTACCAGCGTACCTGTAGGTACCTGGAAGCAACTTCTAGGGACCAAACCGCTGCAGTAGACCATGCATAGCCGCTTGGGTAACCAACCTCATTTAGATGCATTCAGCTTCAGCTAAAAAAAGATGCTTCTGTCGAGTCTGTAACGAGATATATGATGAGTCACATTCGAAATCGAGACGCCATATATAAGAATGATCGCACTGTCTCGAAAAATGCATTCTCTTACGGGCAGTCTGTACAATCTGTACAACCTATCTACACACCCCAAGTTGGTGTCCCAAGCAGACGAGAACAGTTCTTCGTTACCGTCGTGCGAATGCGGTACGGAGCTGCTGTTACGAGTCCGAGACGTAGCTGATCCAATCGCTCATCGCCTATCGTGAACACGGCGTTTTGCCCGACTGTATCCTCAAACCAGACATGTCCACGACGTCCGACCGGCGTGGATGGTCCATCGAGCGGATCGTAGCAAACGACGAGGGCTGTCGCTTTTACCTCGACCAGTACAAGCCCTTCAGGTTGACCTCTTTGAAACAGGATCCCGATGGTAGGTTTGCTCAACAGTCACATCATCAGTGTCTCTGCCCGCTCAAGTTGAGGTAGCAATATAGACTGGCAGCCAACGATATCTGCTGGTCACCTACTTACGTCGAACAAACAGCCTTCGGTTCGACGTATGAGAGAGAAATCAACTTCACCGACGCTGACTGGCTCGGCCGCATCAAAAATCCGGTCGCGAAGACGTTCGTAGCTGTGCGCCCGCATGATGGAAGGGTTCTGTCCGCTACGTCATTAATCGGACCGCTGCCAAGTGCGGATCCAGCAAGCAATCCGTTCCAGGTCTCTACCGAAATGAGGCATGGAGCCGATCACCCGCGTTGCGGTGAGGCCTCAGCAGCAGCTTCATTTCAGCTCACGGGGGTCTATACCATCCCCGACGCTCGAGGTCGAGGCATCGCGAAGGCGTTGGTCAAGGCCGTCATAGAGCAGGCCGTCCAGGAGACGAGCCAGCAAGGCAAAGAGCTCGCGCTGAGCGTCGTCGTCTATTCGTCAAACCATGCTGCCATAACATTCTACGAGAGTTGCGGCTTCGTGGCCGACGCAGAAGGACCGAGGGCATGCTTCAACCCTATAAAGAAGTCTTCGGCTTCAGAGCTTTGCATGCGTCATTATAGGGCTAGCGGCTGACGTCCCTATCGCCTGTCTCTCTTTCTGTGAAGCCAGCAAGGCCACGAGGCCAGCCTGTCAGCCAGGCGAGTCTAATCCGACTACCCGACCCCTAAGTCGCCCTCGTCGCCTCAGCCCCCCTAACATGACTTAAAAAATGAGAAATGAAATGATGATTACCCCAGAGATCTTCCCTTACAATTCCGCTCCGGGATCAGCTAGCCGTCCATCGCAACCAAGTACGGACGAGTACCTGTCAGGTCAGGCTTGGCGGCGCAATCAAAAAGGCAGCTTCTGACGTCTGCGTCGCCGTATTGGCCCGCTGCCGACCAGGCTATTCCAGAGATCGCCCTAGGGGATGCACCAAAACCGACCGAGATTATCTACGGCACGCCCAGCATCCCAGCCCGCTATGTTTCATACATACCACCCACTGAGGAGGGACGCGATCCCAGCAATCTCCCTCTATGTCGGTTGGTGGGCTTGACGAAGAAAGCATTTACATACGACGCGAGATCCTTTCGTGTCTTCTTCTTCCTTTTTCTCCTCAGCTCTGCGCTCTTTCATTCCCTCGCTGCAAACATTATCGTCGCTCTAATAGAGTAACTCTGCTTGAAGGTGTATTTCTCCCTTCTTGACCATTCTTTTCAGAGAAACAGCCATTCGTTTCTACAAGATAACTCGAAATATTCTAATCAGGCAAAGATCACTGCCTCCCTAAACCTCAAGTTACATCTCCCCTTTTTGAAGATATTCAAGATGTTAGCCAAACAGCAGTACCCGACCGTCCTGTTCGCCGCCCTCGTCAGCGGATCCCTCGTCCCGCTGGTCCAGGGCGCGCAGTTCCCGACGTGCGTCAAGAGCTGCGTGCGCCAGAGCGGCTGCCCGCCCACCGACACCGACTGCATGTGCAAGGGGGTGAGCAAAAGCTTCCTGTCAGACGCGGTCGTGTGCATGAACCAGTGGTGCCCCAAGGACACCTCGCTCGACGACCTGCTCGGCCCCATCAAGTCCAGCTGCGACGTCCCCGACAAGGCCGTCCAGGAGGCCGCGTCCAAGGCCGGCTTCGACACCGGCTCGGCCGGCTCGGGCTCGGGCTCGGACTCTGACTCGAGCCCCGCCACCACGTCCAGCGCCAAGGCCAGCCCTACCGGCGACGCGTCCAAGGACGGCGACGACAAGTCGACCATCGCCAACATCGGCTCGCCCACCAAGGTCGACGAGACGGCGTCCACCACCGCGCCCAAGCCGACGGCCGCGGGCCAGGACTCCGCAAGCTCGATCGGCAGCGCCATCCTGTCGGGCACCGCCGCGGTCGGGCTCCCAGCTCAACACCGCGTCCTCGTCTCTGCTGGTCGCCCCCACCACGATGTCCTCCGTCGCCTCCGCGTCCGCCTCCCCCACCGGCACCAGCGGCAACGGCGCCTCCTCCGACTCTGACTCCTCGTCGGCGGCTGGCGGAAGCTCCGCAGACGACGACGCGACAGACAAGAGCGCCGCCGCCACCCGCGGCGCCTCCATCGCGGCGGCCGTGCTCGCCGTCGCCGCTGCCGTCACCTTCGGCTGGTAGACTTCACGATCGATCAAACCCTCTGCCGGCGAAGGAAGCGCACGACCGTGTTATTATTACTATTATTTTTCTATTAGTGTATGTATTGCAGGCTTCGACTGTATGCTATTCGCGGCGTAGAGATTTTCAAGCCTAGACGGTGGGGGAATTTATATCGACGTATTATATATACCTTTTTTTTTTGTCGCTACGCGGTGCTGGACAGCTGTCACGAGTCACTTAGAGGAGCAAGGGAAGGAGACGAATTACAAATTTTATTGTTTAGAGCTGCGAAAAAAAGCGTCATGACCCGTCGCAGAGACGTACGTTTTATTATAGGACTAATAATTAGAAACCTGGACTTAAATGTCCGGTATGTTAAAAGCGAGATCATGCTGCTGCCGACAGGCATCAGCTACCAGATATTTGAAATATTCGAAATTACGTTTTATGAATTACCATCGCGGTATAGTAATTTTTGAGTATAATTCTCAACGTGACTGCGAGTTTCGAATTCCACGTCAAGTCTATGAAAGCTGAGATTGGCTTTATGCTCGATCAGAAGAAGTTGGAGTTCTTATACATGGACATAATTAGACACGGTGTAGATAAGTTTTAAATAAGCAAACTGAACGAAGTGAAAAAGGAGTAGAGCACTCTGAATTCTTAGAAAAATCATACTTAATATACCTGGGAAACAGAGAGGTTAGTTGAAGTGGTAGTCTATCTCGAATTAACACAACGGCCATCTAGCTACAACGTCGTCCCATAGCAAAGTTTTCATCTTTACACTAATCATCATCTTTCCTCTGAATTGTCAGGTGACAGAATCCGGTCCAGATACCCTTGATACAAGGTGTTTCCCCTCAGTTTCATATCGTTCGATGGCGCTTGGATATCTTGATGAAGAAAATTCCGGGCCACTGCCTCCGCCTCTTCGAGTTTCTGGGTCTCGGCATCCGACAGCCGAGAGCAAACCACCCCGAGGTCCTCATTCCGGACAATCATGAGCATAATCGACTCGGCCCTCTCCACTACCGCTTTATCAATACCATTCATAGCCGCACAACGGCTGCCAAAGCTCGAGATGCTTCGTCCCGGAGCTAGTTGAAAAAGATAGGTAACTTGTTCTTCCGTAGTCGGAGCATCGAAGTCGACTCGTACGTCCATATGTCCAAAGGCTAGCTCGGAGCTTTCCGTTAAGAACTCGCTCTCGAAAATTTCATGGAAGTGGGTAGCGGCCAGGACCTTGGGTCTTTCGGTACCGAGAGAAGCAAAGTGGTCCAGTACCGCCGTGACCAGGCCAGCGCCATCCAAACTATTCGTGCCTTTACCAAACTCGTCTATCAGCACAAGACTCCGACGGGTTGCGAAGTTCATGGCGAATGCAATCTGCCGTAGATCGATACAGAACGCGCTCTCGTTCTTCGTCACGCTTTCACGAGTAGCGATGCGGGTAAGGATGCGGTCAGTAATTCCGATTCGCGCTCGCTCAGCTGGCACGAAGCAGCCGATATGCGCCAAATATACGATGAGCGCCACCTGCTTGAGATAAACACTCTTGCCAGAGTGATTCGGACCCGTCAATATGAAAGCACTGGGATGCTCCGCTGAGGTCTGCCGCGTATCTGCCGAGCTTTCACTAGCAGCCTCCTCATCCTGCTCACCCGGCCCACCGGCGATGTAGCAGTTATTCGCGATGAACGATGGTACCACCAGTTCTTGTAAGGGATGCCGACCCCCCTGAATTTGAAGGATATTTTGGCTTGTCATTTTTGGCGCAACCCAGTTGTACTGTTGGCAACCAATCGCCAGCGCTAGAATGCTGTCCAGTTCCCCCAGAACATCAGACGCCGCAATGATGACATCTTGGTGTACTAGGACCTTAACGGCGAGCTCATGGATTACTTCGATTTCCCGATCTAAGAGGCGTGAGCAGGCTTGTAGCAAACCGCCAAGAGGGGTGACCTACCAATTATCATGCAGTAAGCGTCGCCAAAGTGATCATCCATCTCCTTCATCTGTTGGTTTTTGTAATATACGCAATCGTCAGCTGTAAACATGCGCTCCCACACGTCGTTCGAGCCCTCGCCATCATAGTTGCCCTTCCCAGTCTCGGGATTAAGCGAGACCACCGTCAAGAACCCCAATTGTGGGAAGAAGATGCAATTCTGAACATAGTCTCTAGCCCATTCGGGCAGCTCGTTTCGTAGTCTTGCTATGACATTGGTTAGAAACTGTTCCATGCCGTGGTAGCTTCGCTTCAGTTCGTCGAGGTTGGGGTCAACGCCGTGTTTGACAGCAGTTCTTCCTCTTTCCATAGACTGCTCGAAGTCAATGGTCTGGCTGATGAGCTCCCCAACTTGACAGAGGGGGTACGGTTGAATAACATCGATAACCTGATTATATGTCAGATGCTTCATCGCCATCCAATTAATGCCGTCTCACCTTTCTGATGATGGCAATCTTTTCCGACCCTGACAGGGCTCGAAGCGAGTCTCTGAGCTGTAAGCTGTAGGCTGCGAATCGCTGTATGGAGGCCCAGACGTTACTGGTTATAGAGATCTTCTGACCAGGAATGTCGATGCCCTTTTCCAAAAGGGCAGTGACAGACTTCATGTTCTTGATCTTCTTGAGTCTATTATTCAATTGTATGAGGGTCTCGGTATTTTCCGGGCGTAGTAGGAACCCTATGGTCCTCTGACGGATATTTATCAACTCGATATCAATACTTGGACGCAAGAAGATTTGGCGGAGCTTCAGTTTGCCTTGGGGGGTACGAGCTAGGTGCTGGAAGAGGCCGTAGACCGAGAGGCTTTCTTTGGCTCCCGAGCCGGAATTACTAGGACCTCTTTGGTGACTGTTTGGATGATACTCCGATTGAAGAATCTGTAGGGATACCAGAGTGTCCGCGCTGACGAACATGGAATCGAACAGAGCGAACATCTCGACTGATCGAATCCTGAACGCCACCAGAGCGTCAGGGTCATTTGGCAAGTAATGAGCTGTTTTTCTCCGCTGAAGGTCACCAAGAACCGCGCCAGAGCACCCGATCTGTCACTTGTTAGGCGGGTGGTAGACGATTTGTGTATGATGAGTGTCCTACCGTTAGTCGGCTGTCGAGGTTGATCGAAGTACCAAGACGCAACAAGCGAGCCTGCCGGGAGTTTTCCTGAGCACCAACTTCATCCGTCTCTTCCACGACGTCGTCGACAACGGAGGTGAAGAGCACGTTTCGCCCACCGGCCATCTCAAGATTGAGACCAAGTAGTTTCTCCTTGCCTGCCTCGTATCGAAAGTCGGCAGAGTTCAGATTTCTCAAGATATAAGCACTCTGTAGCTCGCCTGTATGCTCCCACGCTTATTAGTGACTATTATCTGACATATAGCTAGCGCTGGGGGGTTCAACCGTACCCTGACTCCCATCTACTCCCTGGGCACCCTTAGCAAGGTAACTCGATAGTGTTTCAGGTGCTCTGGCGGAGATCATCACGGTCGTCGGGTTCACATGGAGAAGAAGTGTTTCGACGAGATCTATGCCTGACATGGCAACGTCTTCGAGGAGGAACAGGGTCTCTTCGGCTGTGATGTAATAAGCGCACCCGAGGCTTCCATTGTCTTTCATATCAACTGCCATGATGATCTCCCCAGCGCGTCTGCATCTTCGCTGGACAGTCTGTCATCAACATGAGGGTCATGGCTCTCGGCACGACGGCTTGAATCATATGAGGAGGCTCGACTAGATGGCAAACGCAATGACAAACGTTGTCTTTGAGGATGTGGCGGGAGTTGGGGAGAAGAAGGATAAGGCCGAGTCGATGTAGCCCTAGAGCTGGTACGACCCGGATTACTAGAAGGCCCCCTGCCTGCTGGACGGGGAAATATGGGAGCACCGCGTCTCTGGCTCGGTTGGAGAAAACACGACGATCCGGAGCCGATGGAACGAATAATGTGCTGGACTGACTGAAGAGCTCGGTGCGAGACGATTGTCCAGATGAGACCACAGCTGGGGTTTGATATCTTCGTGAGACGGCATACTTCTTGATATCTTGAGAAGCGGTACCGCGAATATGTGCCTAAAGTGACGATTCCTAGGCAAGATCTAGAGTCGCAGTCAGGGTAGTGAGCAACGAACGACGATAAAGGTGCCTTCGTGCTGGCCTATGAGCGTAGTCGGATAGATTGATGGGCGTATTGTTAGACATGGAGGTGTTCACGCTTTGGTAAGGACATGTAGCTGAAAATCGTATGGAGGGGAGGCAAGTTGTATTCTGAGCCAGTCGAAGACGGAACGGAATGGAAGAGTGACCATGATCGAAATCTTGTACCAGGTAGGAACTTCAAGGGCACTGCTTCCCGTTTCAGTGGACTGGTTGACCAATTTAACCATCACCCGCAACTTCCAAGATATCGGATTATGTAGTTAGTAGACATTATCAATTCGTCTTTGTTTTCCCCTTCACCTTCCGACCCAACATATGAATACAAGTAAGGGGTCAGCCAATCCATGGATCCCGTTGACCGTGGTAGTTCTTCGTCGTCGATATCGAATCTCAGCCTCATACCACGATTATCCTATCTTGGGGTTTCCGAGGTCGTGCATAGGACGATGAATATCTTCTGTTCCATGTTCCATAGGAACGCCTGTCTCTACACGGCATATCCTCAGTCTGCGATATATCCTCAACCTGTAGCCTTAGCCCACTCGGCAAACTCTTTTCCTCTGTTTTCGAATGTCGACGAAGCCAGGCCGGCTCTCCAGCAGTCGAAACGGGTTTCCCACATAGTCCCTTTCCAACTCCCCGCTGCTGTTCGTGAAGCCTGCTTCACCTTCTCTCTCGATCTTGCCTGCCCAGACGCGCCACTGGATCGGTCGCAGGTTAGACGTCCCCAACACCATACCGAGACAGACGATGAAGGTCGCGACAAGTGTTTCGATGGTTATGTCGATCGGTAGCGAGGTGGCCGTACCGCTATGCGATGTTAAGGAAGAGAGCGATGCAGCGCGGTGCGTTTGGAGAACGGAATGTTCGTAAGCAGAGTAGCAGCTAGAGATGTAAGAAGCTGTCGTAAGCTATCAAGTCTTCCTAAGATGTCTAGACATGATGAAAGGAGAGTCCTTACGCCTCGGCAAGTAGTAGCAGCCCAAAGGCTGTGGTGAGCTTGGAGATCCAAGTCATCTTCTTGAGCTTCCGTGAAAGTTGTTCTGAATGTTGACGATCAAGGTCAGCCACAATGTACTAGGTAATCAATCCTGAGTGCTGGCGTA
>JAJJXE010000027.1:0-17081 GCA_022432365.1 Hypoxylon sp. FL1284
ATTATAAAAAAATAAATAATATTATATAAACGAATTCATTTCTTTTACATATACATTTAAAAAATTAATTAATTTATTTAATTATATTTATATTTTTTGAAGAAGTTTTTTAAAAATAAAAAATAATAATTTTAACGAATCGCTATATTAATTTAATAAAACAAATAAAACAATATAATAAAACGTAAATAAAATAATTATCATCGTTTAAATTAAAATAATAATAAATAATTATAATTAAATTTTTAAAAACGGGAATTAATTTTAAAATTAAAAACTTAATTATATTAATTATTTTTATTTTAATGTGAAAAGATTTTATAAAAAAACAATTATAGAATTATTATTAAAAACGTTTATTTAATTTTTAACTCGATTTAATTAATAACGGTTTTAAAAATAAAATTTAAATATAATATATCGTTAAAATTATTAATTATATATATATAAATATGAAAATTAATTTAAAAAACAACGGATTGTTAAAAATAATAATACGATTTAAATAACGTGTAATAAGTAAAAAGAAAATGAAAAAACAAACGTTTTTATGTCGTTTAATATTTTTTTAAAAACATTAAAAAAAAATAAATCTAATTTAAACGTATCGATTAAAATTATTTCGATATTAAAAATAAAATATTTATTTTAAAAAATAATTTATAAAAACAATGAAATAAAATAATATTATTTATAAAAAATTATATTATAATAAAAAAGATTTTAAAATTTAATAAAAAAAATATATATATAAAAATATAAAAAAATAAAAATATAATTAATATTAATATCGTTTATATTATTATTATTATAAAACGATTTATAAAACTTTTATTACGTTAAAATTTAAATGATAAAATAATCTTATAAAAAACGTGTTAAATTATTTGTTTTTTAATTTATTAAAATTATAAAACTTTTTATAATAATAAAATAAACATTTTTTTTATTTTATCATTTATTAATATAAAAAACATTTATTTAAAAATTTATAAATAATAAATTTAATTAATTTTTATTTTTTAATATATAATTATAATTAACTAAAAACAAATATTATATAATAAATAAAAATTTAGTATTATTTTCTATTAATTTAAATTATTTGTTTTTTAAATTAATTGTTTAATTATTATATATTTATATTTTTCATTTAAAATTATTTTAAATTATAATGTTACGATCCCGCTTATTATTTTTGTTAGTTTGATTTTATAGGTCGGATATATATTTTAAAAATCTTGGTTTGAAAAGTAATAATAATTTAAGGTTAACGATTCTAATTATAAAAAAGATTTCAAAGGTACTTTATATTTAAATACAATTTATATATTAAAAAGGCTTGAATATTTAAATTGATAACTAAAGAAAGAATGACTAGATATAATAGAAAATCCATCTTTATATATTTATTTTTTTTTTATAAATATTATTTAAATAGCTAGACCTATATAGCAATTTTTAAGTTTATAAATCCATTTTAAATCTATTAATTTGCAATATAAATCTCAAATTTGCAGGTCGAGTCACGTGATTCGGAACTTTAATTGTTTTAAAAGTGGTTATTATTTAAGCCGTAACATTATTTTCTCTTTTTTAAGATTTTTATTTTAAAAATAATTAAGTTAATCTCTTTTTTTCATTTCTTTTTTTTTAAAACTAACTTTTATTTTATTTAAAATGTTAAAATACCGTGTTTTCAAATCTAACTTCCAATCTTTTTGTTAAATTAAAAAAGCTGCCGAAAACCATGCTGCTTTTATTTAAACAATATTTTCCAAGGGTTGCTTTGAAATGCCTTGCTTATATTATAAGGACCATAAGGTGGTTTATATTGCTTTCGAGGATTCCAATCGTTGCGCCGAGTGTATTTATTTTGGCCGTTTGCGCTATAATGTGTACGGAATTATTAAAAAAGAGGTTTCGGAAGTGGCTTCACAATTCCACAATTTAAAGAAAGAGGTTAAAAAGGTTAAACAAAAAGCAAAGTTAATAAACGCGAAACTATCTCAGCTTTAAAAACAGCGCAGATTTTAGGCTAAAAAACTTAAACGAATGATAAAGCGTGGTTTTAATTTTATCAAGGAATTGGATCGTATTAAGCGTAAAAAAGAAAAAGCTTGTTAAATAAAAGCCGGTCCTTTTAATATTTTCATGGCCTTTCTTTTTTTCTTTTAGGCTAGCTTGGATCCAAACACAAACCCTTCGGCAATCCTGGCCGATCTGGATTTTAGCGGTGGAATGCCTTAAGCATCTCCTTTATATTTTAAAAATGTTTAATAGGTTCTTATATATTGTTTTTATATAAATATCCTTTCCATTTGATAAGGTATTTAATTTATCTTTTGTTTAACCTTGAGTTTAGTATGGTTTTAACTTTATATTCTTCTAGGTTTTTTTTTAATTTGATATTTTTAGCAAGTTTGGCATTTTTAAATGCTGGTTTTAATATTGCTATGTAAAAGATTTTGGTACGGATTTTCATTGTTAACGGGACTGTTAATTGATAGTTGGTTTTAAATAGGACTTCTTTTATAAAAAAGGGGCTTAATTTCTTGAAATTTAATTTTTTGCTAGGCCTTTTTATGCAAATCTATGGTGTTTTAAGCGTCGAATTTTGCTTATTTTAAAATAAATAAACCTTGTTTCCTTTTTTAAAAATTGGTTCTTTAATCCTTCTCTTATTATAATATTTTGCCATCCTGTTTTAAATAAATTATAATTGTTTTTAGAATATAAATTATAATGTTTAGATTTTTATTATAAATACCTTTACTTTTAAAGTAGGTGTTTGCATTTTTAACGTTTTATTATTAATTAGTTGTTATTATTTAATATATGTATTATATTTATATAACGTAATATATAATGATATTTTTATATTTTTGTTAATTATTATATTATAAGCGTTTTAAGCTAAGGGTAGTAATTTTATTTAATTGTTTTATTATTTATTAACATAGCTTTTTAAATATTATTTAAATGTTTAATTAAGTTTTTTTATTTATTTGTCCGTTTATAAATAAGTTATGGTAAAAAGCTTTTACTTGTTTCGAATCTTTTTTATAAATATTTATTAATAATATAATATAAAAATAAGGTTTTTATTTAATATCATTTATTTAAAAATTCCATGCTTGTTAATAATTTTTTTAATAAATGCATATGTAAGTTATTTTAAAATGTAATCTTTTTTATATAATATAAAGTATTTATATTTGGTAAGCTTATTAACAATTATTTAAATTTAATTATAATATGCTTTTATAACTAGGTTTTTTAACTTTAATAATCTTATAATAAAATCTTATGTTATAATGTTAAAAGGTTTATTTGATATTTTGATAAATTAAAAAAGTTTATATAACTTATGTTTGGCTTTTTTAACTTGATTGTATATGTTACATTTTTTAATTGTCATAATGATTATTGTTTTAAGTTTTAAAAAATCATAGGTTTTTTACATTTTTAACCTTGTTTTAAAGATTTTTTAATGTTTATATAAAAGGTGTTTATAAAATTTTTTGATGAATTTTCTTCGGATGTTTTTTAATATATAAACCTTGCCTTTATATATTAATGTTTTTTAAGGTGTTTTTTATATTATAAGTAGGTTTTTTTTTTATTAATTATATTCTTTTCGAAATTTTTTAATTCAATTATCCTTATTAATTTATATATATATTAAAATGATTGCTTTGTTTAGTTGTTATTTTAACATTTAAATGTTTTATTTTTTAACCTTAGTTTTATAATTTCCTTTTTTATTAAAAAAATCGGCTTGGATATTTTCTTTTTTTTTAATGTAATAGATTTTAAAGTTAAATTGAAATAAAAATATCATTTATTTTTTATATCTTTGGTTAAATTTTTAAATGGTTATAAATTATATAAGGTTTTTATAATTTAAATAAATGTTAATAAGATTTTTAATTTTATTAAGCCTTGGTTTTTATTTTTTAAATGCTTAAATAATTGTTAATAACTTTTTATTATAAATCTTATATCTAAATTTTATATCGTATAATGCTTTTAAATAATATATAATAAGATACCATTTTTTATTTGGTTTTTATTATTTTAAAATTGCTTTAATTATAAAATTTAAAGCGTTTATTTTAAATTGTTTAATTTTTAAATAATTTAAAAGCTTTTAAACTAGGTTTTTTGTGATTATATCTTTTAAACGTTAAAAAGTTGCTTTAATTTTATTATTGAATTTTTAAATACCATTTTTTTGTTAGGTTTAATAAGTTAATTTTATTAATAGTTTAGCAATGTTTTTAAAATTTGCAATTAATTTTTAAATATAATTTATAAAATCATAAAATGCTTATACTTTTATAACGCTTTTTAGTTTTAATTAATCTTTAATTATTGCTATTTTACCTTTTTAAATGTATATCTTTTTAAAAATAATGGTAAAGCTTAGGTAATTTAACTTTTTAACGTGCCATTCGCTTTTAATAAAGTGGATTAATAAGTTAGCCTTTTAAAATGTTTCCAATATTAAAACAACATGTTTTTTTTATAATCTTTTTTATTTTTAAAGTATATAAATATATTATTAAAGTAAACAAATATAAAAATATTTAAATACTTTTTAAAAATTGTTATAATCATATATTAAAATAACATTAAAGCGTTAATAAGTTTAAAAGGCATTATTTTATATTTATAATATCTATATATTATTTTAAATGTTATATATTATTTATATCTTTAAACCATTCGAATTATATAATAATTATTTTTAAAATTTAACGCTGTAAAAATTTTAGCTTTACTAATCTAACCTTTTATAAGCTTTATTAATGATAAAGCGTGGCCATTTTTTTTAATGATATTGTTTAAATGGCGGTAATTAATAATTTTATATTATATTTTATTATCGTTTTTATTAATTTTTTACTTTCTATCCTTATTAACTTTAAATACTATTACTATAAGATATTTAAATGTTAATTTTAATTTTTAAATGTATCCTTTTTTTAAAATCCTTTTAAATTCTTTTTTATAATGCTTTTAACTTTTTTTCGTTTATAAGGTATACTAGAAATAATTTTAAAAATTATCCTTCTTTAAAATTTATTTAATGATTCCATTAATTATATTTTAGCAATTTTTCTTTTATCTAATTTTTAAATAATTTATAAATTATAAATATTTATATGATATTTTATATAATGGATTATTAATCTTTGGTTCTTTAAACATATAAGCGATATGTTTTTTGCTTTGCTTTTTTAAATTGCTTATATCCTTTTTTTTAAAAGCTTTAAAGGTTAACTTTTTTATTTAATCCCATTAAAAATAACTTATTTTTTAATGTATGTTTAAATGGTTCGTTTTAAGCCAGTTAACTCTTAATATCATATCGTAATTATTAATATTTGCAATGTTAAAAGTGATTGTTTTAAAATGGTTTTGGATTTCCATTAAAAAAAATATGGTTTTTTTTAATATTCCACCATTTTGGTAGGTAAATTTGCTTTCATTTATCGTTACTAGTTCGTATAAGTTTTTTTTATAAACCCATTTTATCTTATCTTATTATATTACTTATATTAAAATATAACTTTATTAAACTTTTAAATTAATTATTACTTTATATATCTTTCTTTTATATCGGATAGATATTATTAAAATATTATTTAATTTTATTTAAATTTTATATAAAATTTTAACTTTATTGGTTTTTTAATGCCTTACTTTTAAAAACCTTTTTTATTTTTTAAATAGAACTTTTAATATTTATTTTTGTTTTTATTTTGCTATTAAAATTTAATAGGTGCTTTTTTATGGTTAAAATCTAAACTAATCATATTCTAATGAGCTTTTTTTAACGTTTTAAACGTTCTTTTTCGGTTATTATTTTTTTATTCTTTTGCCTTTAAAAGGGTATGGATCAAGTAATAATCTTTACAACAATCCTTTTAATAAATTTTAATATAGAACTTATTAAAGGGCCTTCTTCTTATAATAAATTTCGCACATTAATTTTATAATTTTATAAAAATCTTTTGCTTTTTTTTTTTATATAACTATTTGTAAAAAAGTTTAATCTTTTTATAAAATGCTTAATACATACCGTATTTTTTATAATTAATAACTAAGAAAAACTTTATTTTTTTATATTTAATTAAGTAATAGTTTAACCAATATCTTTGATTATTAAGATTACTTTTTGCATAAAGTTTTTAAAGTTTTTTATATTAAGCCTTAGTTTAAATAATTTACTTTTTTATGTTTTTTTATATAAAAACACTTTTAATGTTATTAAAATAAAAGCTTTCAATTCATTTTATACTTTTTTAAAACTTACTTTTATGTTTAAAAAGTTATGCAAGTCACATAATATTAAATTATAATATATACATCCTTTAAATATTACTATTTTGCTACGTTTTAATTTTAGATAAAAGTAGCAGGCTTTAAGGAATTCTAACTATCGTGGTTCTATTTTGCAAATACATTTATTTTTTTCGGTGTCACTGCTTGGCTCCAGGCTTTTTAAAAACCACAAGTTATTAATCTTAACGCTTATATATACTCAGCAAAAATCATTTATATAATATCTCCAATATTTACAATTATGCTTATTTTGTTAATGTTTTTTGCAATTTTTATCTTAACATTTATTTTAATAAAGTTGCCAATGATTCTTCCTTTATTATTTTTTTAAAGCGAGGTTAGGTTATTGTTAATTTATAATTAAGATGTCTTCGACTTTTTTAACTTTTTAACATCCGGGATATTTAAAGTTGATAAATTCTTTTTTTTCTTTATAATATTTATAGGTCTTAAATTATTTCTTTATTGTTAAAAAATTATCGTTATAATATTTGATTTTATATTCTAGGCATTTTATTAGATTATTTTCATGGCATTTATAACCGTTTATAATTACCATTAAAGATTGAAAGTGTTTAAAATAATATTTGCAAGCGTGTATTATTTCTTTTTTATAGATAAGGCATTTGTAAGCCTTAAAGCTTTTATTGTTTTTTATCAGGCTAATGGCTACCGTAAAGATGTTATTAATCTCTTTTTCTTCTTTAATTTTAATTTAAAACGCTTATTTTCGTTTAGGTTGCGATATTTCTCTTTATTAAAGATATTATTTTTTAAAACTTTAACATTTGTTTTTAAAATGTTTTATCTTATTATAGTTAAAGCATTTGATTTTTAACTTGTTAATTAGTTATTTTTACTATTACTTTTAAATGTTATTTAATTTAATAAGATTTAAATGTATACCTATGCCTTTATATCGTTTGTTTTATTGTTACTTGTTTTTAAGGTTATTGTTTTTATTAAATTAAAGCCTTTCGTTTTTAAAGGTTCCTTTTTTTTTCTTAAGATATCTTTTAAAGTTTTTATTGTTAATGGTAATAGCCTTTTTTATTAAAGTATCGAATTGTTTAAGGTTTTGATTTTTATAGATTTTTTCGTTATAAAGTTTGTTTTTAACATGCTTTTTTAATCTTTTATAAAAAGGGTAGAAGAAACTTTTAACAAGTAGACCTAATTTAATGGCTAATTTTTTAAATTCGATGGCGTAATTAAAGGCTGATTTGTTTTGTTAAAGGTGGTGTAGTTTAATTTTGGCTTTTTATTTATAAATAGGGTTGCCAAACATGAGTCGAATCTTTTCTTTAAAGTGGTTGAAGTCTTCGAAAATGTACTTGGTGGTGTTTGGTACGTTTGCTGGTTTTTTTTCAAATCGATCCTTGAGAATGGGTTTGAATCATTCAAGGGCTGGTCCTATGAATAGTTGTAAGGCTACTAGGACCTTTTGTTGCTTGTCTTTGATTAAGCCCTTGTAAAACTTAAAGTGGGTGCGCATTTAAATGAGGAATGCATTTAGGTTTTTCTTTCTATCGTACCTGTTGGGGGCAATAGGTTTAAAGCCTTTGGTTTGAAGAAATGCTATATTTTTAATATCTTGTGGGTTTGATAGGTTTTTAAAAGGTTGTGTGGGTTTAATTCCTTCTTTTTTTTAGATTCTTTTTTTAATGATAATAATTTTTATTTTACAAATGGTGCTATTTATTTTAATTTGCTAATACCTTCTTTTAAAGCTTTTATAAGTTTAAATGTTAAAGCTTTTACTATTATTTTAATAAGTGTTATAATTATTGTTTTTTATATAGGTTTTTTTAATTTTTAAAGATGATTTAAAAGGTTTAAATGCTTTAATTATAGTAACTTATAATCTAGTTATTAGTAACTTTTGCGTCGAGGTTATTAACGCGGTTGTTAGGTTTAATTTTAATGTTATTAAAACGTTTGTTTGTTTCGTTATTTTCTTTAATGGCATATTTTAAAGGTTTTTAAAAATTATTTATAAATGAGTTCTTTTTTTTTATATTAACATTAGGTATTAACCAAGTAAGCTATTAAAATGTTACCATCCCGCCTATTACTTTTGTTAATTTAATTTTATAGATCGGATATGTATTTTAAAGGTTTTAATTTAAAAAGTAATAATAGTTTAAGGTTAATAATTCTAATTATAAAAAAGATTTCAAAAGTGTTTTATATTTAAATGCAATTTATATATTAAAAAGGCTTAAATACTTAAATTAATAGCTAGAAAAAGAATGACTAGATATAATAAGAAATTTATTTTTATATATTTATTCTTTTTTCTTATAGATATTATTTGAATAGCTGGACCTGTATAGCAATTTTTAGGTTTACAAGTCCATTTTAAATCTATCGACCTGCAATACGAATCTCAGATTCGCAGGTCGAGTTACGTAACTCGGAACCTTAGTTGTTCCGGAGGTGGTCGTTATTTAAGCCGTGACATATAAAATTAAAACGATTATAATTTATATAAATATGAATTATTTTAATATTATATTGATTAAATTATAATTATTAGTTTATATTTTTTATATTAAAATTTTTAAAATTCATTTTATAATTATATATAAAATTAAAATATAATATAATTATTTAATAAAATAATTTTTTAAATAAATAATAAAAATATATAATAATAAATAAATAAATATATTTAATTTAAAATCGATATTTAAATAAAAAATGATTTATTTTTAAATTTTCTTTTAAATATTTTATTTTTATATAAATATAAAATTTAAATCGATTGTTTTTATTAATAATTAATAAATAATTTATATAATAATATAATTATATTACATTATATAATATATAAAAACATTTTTATTTAATAACAGAATTTTATATTATTTATTATAATAATTTTATAAATATTTATATTTAATATATTAATTTAATATATTAATTTATTAAATAAAAACAATATAAATTAAATTTTTATAAACGAATTTTAAAAAATTATAAACGTAATTTTAATAATGAAAAATATTAAAATGATAATATTATTAAATAATTCAAATAAACTTATTTATTTTTATTAAAAATAACGTTTCAATTTTATTAAAAACGTTATAAAAATAAATTATTTTATTGCGATATAAAAAAAACATTTATAATTTATACGGTTATTATAATATTAAAACGCAAAAGAAATATAATTTTATAATTTTTAATGAATTTTTTTTTTTCATTATATATTATTTAATTTTAATAATAACGATAAGATTTTAAAAAATATATAAATCGTAACTTAAATAATTTTAAACTGTAGATTATGGTTATAATTTAAAAATTTTTTTTCAAGATTAATATTTAAAAAATATACCATTTATAAATATTAATAAAAATATATTTATATATAAAAAACAAGTTCTATTAATTAAAAAAAGTAAAATAAATTAAATATCGTAAACATTTTTAAAAATAAATAAATAAAAATACCGTTTAATAATATAATAAAAATGAATTAAAACCATTATTAAAATTAAATTTTTAATTTAAAAATGAAAAATTGATAAATAAAAAATTTAATAATATATAATGTTTTAAAAAAATATAAAAATAAAAGTTTATTTATTTATTAATATTAATTTTATATAATAAATTTTAAAATAATTATAACTATTAACATTAATAAATTTAATTAATTAATTAATATTTTATTAATAATAAATTATTATGTTTATAAATAAAATATTATTATTAATTAAAAATAATTTAAAAATATAAAATTAAAATAAATATATAATAATAACATTTATTATTATTAAATAATTAAAAAATAATATAACTTATTAATATTTAATTTGATAAAATAAAATATATTATATAAAATGTTAATAAAAATTTTCAATAAAATATTAAATATTATAAATAAATTATAAATTATAAAAGAAGATGTAAATAAAATGAACGACGTGTTTTATATTTTAAAAACCAATTCGATAAAACGATTCGATGTTTAAAAAATAAAATAAATAAAATAAATAAAATAAATAAAACAAATAAAATAAATAAAATAAATAAAATAAATAAAATAAATAAAATAAATAAAATAAATAAAATAAATAAAATAAATAAAATAAATATTATTAAATCTATTTATATTTAAATTAAATAAAACATTCCCGTTTTATATAAATTATAAAAATTTATTTTTTTATTAAAATAAATATTTTAATATATTTATTTAAAATTAAAAATAAAAAAACTTATAATGTTTTATATTAAATATAATTTATTTAAATATAAAATATTTTTATTTAAATTTATAAAAAAACCAGTTAATTTTCAAAAATTTACAAATAATATATTTATAAATTATTTTAATAATTTTTATAATATTTTTATAAAAGATATTTTAAATTATTTATTATATAAAAAATTATATTTAATATATTAATATAGCTTTAATTAAATTGAAAACCGCGAAATTTTAAATTAACGTTATTAAATATAAAATTCATATAATAAAAATGAAAATTTTAAAGTATAAAATCAATATTAATAATGATATAATAAATTTTATTAAAATAAATATATTAATTTAATAAAAAATATTATAAATGGTAAAAATTATATAATGTTTTTAAGCTTTTATAATTTTTATTAACGGTTGATTTATAAATATAATTATATAATATAATTCTTTGTAAATTTTATTAAAAAAAAATTAATTATTTTATTAAACGACGATATATTAAAAAATAAATATTAAATTAGAATATAAATTAATATATATTTTAATATTATAATATTTTAATTTTAATATAGATTTTAAAAGAAAAATAAACGTTTTAAATGAAACAATTATAAATATAATAATATAACGTAATTTAAATTTAAAAAATAAATATTTAATAATTTTTTTTTTTTAAATTATATAAAAAACGAAACAATTACAATATATATAATTATTTATATATTATCATATTAAAAATTAAAATTAATAAATAGTTATATGAAATAAATTTTTATTAATAATTATAAAATATAAAATATTAAATTCTTTTAATTTAAAACGTTATTAAATTAAAAATAAACCATATAATTAAAAACTATTTTATAATATAGTTTTTTTATTATATATCGTTTAAAGAAAATAATATATTCATTAATATATTATTAAAAAAATAAAAAATGTTAAAATATAAAATAAATAATAAAAAACATATATAAATTATAATGTTTTTCTATTATATATTTATAAATAAAGATATATTAATTTTCAATAATTTTAAAAGAAAATTAATAAATACAATTTTAAAAATTATTATTTAAAAATAAAAAATAATTAAAATATAAATAAATAATTAAAATATAAATAAATAATTAAAATATAAATAAATAATTAAAATATAAATAAATAATTAAAATATAAATAAATAATATTTAATTTGAAACATTTTTATATAAAATTTTGTATTAAAATATATATATATTTAATAATTATATATTTTAAATAAAAAAAAACACGTATAATATTAATTATATTATTATAAGCTTTATTAATATTAAGGTCGATAAAAAGGTTTTAATTTAAATAAAAGTAATAATAACGTTAAATTTAAAAGGTTTAATTTATAAAGATTACTTTTTTACATTTAAGGTATGATTATAAGTTTAAGTTGGTAGCTAAGGAATTAATATATTAAGGAAATGGTCCTTTTTATATACCCCGTAGTTCTCCGTAAAACGCCCTAGCGCCGGGAGGCCCTAGGGTAGCGGCGCCCTTGGCTTCGGGGGTAGCGGGGGTAGCGGCGCCCTGCGCTCCGGGGGTAGCGAGGGTAGCGAGGGGTGTCACGTGATCTTGACTACCTGGTCGGATAAACCCTTTATCCGACTGGCCCTTTTCTGGCCTATAAGCCACCAAACCGTAATATATATAATATTAAAAATTAAAATAATTTAATATTATAAATTATTTAGAAATTTATATAATAAAATTTTTCATTTATTATATTTTTGATTTATATTTTTATATTTTTAATAATATATTATAATAAGTTTTTAATATATATTAATAAATAAAAAAAATAATACTTTTATTATAATTAATAAATTAATAAAACGATTATAAACAATATTTTATTTTAAAATAATAACGTTATATAATATTATTAAAATATATTATAAACATTTATATTAAATTTTTAATTTATTATAATTTATTATATATTTAATAAATAAATTATTTTATTTTATTAATATTAAATAAAAACATTTAATAATAAAATATATATAAATTATAAATTAAATAAAAATTATAAATAAATATATAAATTAATATTTTTAATTTTTTATTAATAATATATAAAATATTTTAATTAATATTATATAAATGTTATTATTTTATAAATTAATAAATATATTATTTTATAAAATAAAATATAATTTTTTAAAATAATATTAACCGAACAATATTATTTTTTTTACTTATTTAAACGGTATTTAAATTAATATATATTTTATTCTTATATTAATTTTTAATTATATATTTTTATATATATTTATTAATGATTAAATATAAAATATATAACGTTATCATATAAAATGATATATTTTATTATTAATTATTTTAATTAAATAATATAATTAAATTTAAAGTTTATATAACTATTTAATTAAAATAATTCGATTAATATCGAATTAAATAAAATAAAATATATTTTATTAATAAAAGTTTTAAATTACATTATATTATTATAAATCTTTTAATTAAAAAAATTTAAATTAAATTAAATAAATTAAAATAATTATAAAAAGCATTTATAAATTAATTAAAAAATTAAATAAAAATTCAAACGTTTTTAATAAATATAAAAATAATAAATAATTAAATTATGAAATTAAATAAAATTATATTTATTAAAAGTATTTAAAAAAAAAAAGTTATATATATATATATTATTATTATTCCTTTTTTATAATATTATTTTGATATTTATTAAAAACGTTTTAATTTTTATTTAATTTTTTAATTATTTTTTTTAAAAAAAAATAACGTTTCGCTATTTATTTTTAATTATATATTATATAAATATCATGAAAAAAATATTTTAAATGATTTATTACATTTTTAAATATATTAAAGTTATGTTTTAAATGTTAATTTAAATATTAAAATTTAAATTTAAATTTCATTTTATAATATATAAATTTTTATATTTTATATTTTTATTAAATATTTATAATTTTATATAATATTATAAAATGTTTTTATTTATATTCTATAAAAATACTTTTTTTAAAACATTATAATTTATTTAATAATATTTTTAAAATTATTATATATATTAATTTAACTAATATAAATAAAAATATTAATATTTATTTTAATTAAAAAAGTTATATTTAATTATTATTTATTTATTTATAAAACATTTAATTAATTTAAAATATTTAATTATTTATAACTTTAAAATTTATTAATTATATTATATTTATATATTATAAAAAGAAATTAATGTTTATAAATATATTTTTAAAATTAAACTTTATATTATTATATAAATATAACGTTTTTAATATTATATATAATAAAATTATTATATTAATGATATTTTAAAATAGATTTAAAATTAATTTTAATATTTTAATAAATTTCTATTTTAAATAATAATATATTAAATTAAATTAAAAATAAATGTAAAATAATTTTATAAAAATTTAAATGTTTTTATAATATATATATAATTAAAATATTATATTAATAATGTTATATAAATATAATCATTTTTATAAAACTTTTATTTTAAGTTTTAAATTTATTAATAATATAAATATATGTTTTTTTTTAAATTAAAATATTTTAAATTTATTTTTTATAATATTTAAAAAATTTAAATACTAATGAAATTAGTTTATATTATATATTATTATTTATTTTTTATAAATTAAATATTTATTTTTAATATGATTATAAAAAATTTAATTTATATATAATATAAAAATGACTTTTTAAAATTTTTACATTAAAATGAATTATTATATATATTTATTTTATTTATA
Source organism: Hypoxylon sp. FL1284 (assembly GCA_022432365.1). Classification (NCBI taxonomy): domain Eukaryota; kingdom Fungi; phylum Ascomycota; class Sordariomycetes; order Xylariales; family Hypoxylaceae; genus Hypoxylon; species Hypoxylon sp. FL1284. The sequence goes on from JAJJXE010000027.1 coordinate 14,386, forward strand.
ATTAATATTTTAATTTCATTAAACATAATATATTTATAAATAATAGTTTTTTATTAAATATATAATATTTTTCATTTAATAATATTATATATTAAAAGCGATTTATAGGTTTTTAAAAAAATAATGTTTTAAATTTATTTTTTAAAATAACGGTAACCATTATTTAATATATTTAAATTTTTTATTGTTAATAATAGAATTTTTTAAGTAGTATTTTTCATTTATAAAAGTTGTAAAATTATTAAATTTATTTAATTTAATTAAAATAAATAAAATGTTTTTTATTAATTTTTTTTATAAATTTAATGGTATTTTTTATAAATATTTTTATAAATATTATTAGTTATATTTATAATTATGATTTCTTTATTTTATAAAGTATTTAATTATTAGTTTTTTTTAAAAGAATTAATTTTATATTAAATTAACGTTTTTATTTTATAAAAGTTTATTTATTTATAATTGTTTTTATAAAAATATATATAAATTATAATTATTTTTATTAAAAAAGTTATTTATTTTAATATAAAATAATATTAAATTATTAAAAACCGGTTTATGAATTTGTTAATATTTTAAAATATTTAATTTATGAATTAAATTGTTAATTTTATAAATAATAATAAATTAACCCGCTTTTTATTAAAACTATATATATAATGATTTATTTAAAAAGTTATATTTTTTATTTGATATTAAATTAAATTAGATATTTTTATATATTATAATGGATTTTTATATTAAATATAATATAATTTATAAAAAACTTTAAAATTAAAAATTATAAAATTTTCAGTTTAAAACTATAAATTAATGTCTTTAATAATTTATTTAAAATCCAAAATTTTATATTATTAAAATTATATTATAAAATTAAAATAATATTAATTTAAAACATATTCAAAAATAAATAATATCGGATTATAGTTTTGATATTTTAATTTTAGTTTTATTTAATTCGTATATTTATAAATAATATTTAATAAAAATTTAAATTATATTTGAAATTTTATTTATAACGTTCATTAAAAATTTAATATAAACTTATAATTTTTATTAAAAATAATTTTATTTAGTTATTTTTAATTTATAATTATTAATATATTATAAAATATTATAATTTAGTTATATATAATATAGGTTTTTAAATTTAAAATGAAAAAAATTTTTTAACGAATTTATAAATAATAATTATTATAATATTATATTTATTTCATTTTATTATTTTTTAAAAAACATAAACCGTTTTTAATTTTAATAAATTTTTAATAAAATTAATTATAAAAGTATAAAATAAAATAAACGGCTTATTAATTAAATGGAATTTTTTTAAAAAACTTTATTTATTTATTTACGTTATTTAATATAAAAGATAATATTAAACATAATTTTTAAATTTAAAAATAATTTAATAAATATTAAAGTTATTATATTTTTATATTATTTTTTTAAATTTAAAATAATATTTTTTATTATAGATTATTTTAAATATAAATGTTTTTAACCATTATTAATTTTTATAAAAATAATTTATTATTATATAAAATATAATAAAAATAATTTATTTATTATTTTTTTATAATTTTATATTAAAACTTTTTAATAATTTTAAAAAGTTTAATATTTATAATATATTTATTTATAAACTATTAATAAAAATCGTTATTAATATATAACTTTATATTAATCATATAACCGAAATTATTAATTATATTATTAAACTTATTTAAATTTATAAATAAAGAAAATAAAACTTAAACATTAAGTTAAATTTTTTAAATACATATTAAATATTTAAATAAAATTAAAATAAATATATTAAAGTTATTATAAATTTAAAATTAAAATTAATTAAATTAATGAATTTTAAAGCTATTTATATAATTACGTTTTAAATGATTTTATAATTTATAAAAATTATTATAAATTATTTATATAATAAAATGTTAATTTATAAATTTTTATACGTTTATATAAAATATAAAACATTTAATTTAATAATTTAATATTAAAATTTATTTTTAATAAGTATTTTATTTAAAAGTTACATAAAATAAATGAAATTTATAAAAATATAATAACCGTTTTAAAATATATTATATTAATGTATTAAAATATAATATCTTTTTTATTTTAATATTTTAATTTTAATAAGTATAAAATAAAATAATTAAAATAATTAAAAATATTTTAAATTAATTTAAAACTTTTATTTTTCTTATCGTTAAAATAAAATATATAAAAAATGTTCGTTTTTTATTATTATTTTATATAAAATTCTTTTTACTTAATCATGTTTATAAATTAAATCTTTTATTTTTTAAAACTTAATATATATTTTTAAATTAATTAAAATGAAGAAAAATTTAAACTTGTTAATAATTTATATTTAATCATTTATAATAAAACTTAAAACTTAATTAAAAAATAATTAATAAATGATTTTTTAAATTTAATAAAAAAATAAAATACTTTATTTAAATAATTTAAATATTTTTTAACCATTTTTAAAAATAATATAATATTATTAATATATATTATTATAAAATATGGAAAAAGTTTAAACTTTTAATTTATAAACTTTTATAAAAATATAATAATCATTTTATCCTAATATTTTAATTAAACAAATAATTAATAAAAAGATATTAACCCGTTTTTATTAATTATATAAAAATTATTTTATAATTTAAATA
>JAJJXE010000028.1:0-16597 GCA_022432365.1 Hypoxylon sp. FL1284
TAACCGGCGAGCACCCACTGGATGATGCGTCCGATAACCCTAACCTAAAGGAGCGAGACATATTTGTCCTGAGCCAGGGCGCCCAGAATACACGGCGTGCAAATATCCCAGCCAAACCTAGGCAAGTTCGCGTGCCATGGACCGCATCCGACACCTCGAGGCTCCTGGACCTGATAGCCGATCCCTCCCTGAACTGCTCATGGAGTGCGATGGAGGAAGAGGGCGGGTTCGAACACTACCGAAACCAGCAGGCTCTGCGCGACAAGGCTCGAAGCCTCAAAGTTTGGTATCTCGAGGATGATAGAGTCCTGCCCGCAGGCTTTGACCAAGTCGCACTGGGTCAGAAAGAGAAGAATGCGGTCCTGAGATGTCGGAAGAATCCTAACCGGCGGGAAGACGACCTAGATGAGGATGGCCGGGTTACCAATAACATATTAGCAGATTAAGATGGGGGTTGGGCATGATTCAAGCAGTGAAGTTATCTGATTCTCTCGAACTGGGAAGTGAGACGTGGTACCGTTACTTTCCCCCCCCCCCCCCTCCCCCCCCCCCCCCCCCCCCCCCCCCCCCCCCCCCCCCCCCCCCCCCCCCCCCCCCCCCCCCCCCCCCCCCCCCCCCCCCCCCCCCCCCCCCCCCCCCCCCCCCCCCCCCCCCCCCCCCCCCCCCCCCCCCCCCCCCCCCCCCCCCCCCCCCCCCCCCCCCCCCCCCCCCCCCCCCCCCCCCCCCCCCCCCCCCCCCCCCCCCCCCCCCCCCCCCCCCCCCCCCCCCCCCCCCCTTTTACACTGGCGTTTAGTACATTCGTAGATACCCCCGTTGATGGCTTGGCCGATTTTAGAAAGCTAGTATCGAATAAAGTATCAAATACTCGACGATGGTTTCACCCCGAGCCCAGTTGTTTAGCTTGGTTATTGGCGAGGGTTCGATTTGCGTAAGGCTGCAAAACGTCTACCATCGGTCTGCTTAGTGTGAGGCCCGATCCTTTCTCGCACTTATACAGATCGGACACTGTCCTTCCGTAGCCGAATGATGTGGCTTGGTTGACGCGACGGCGAGCAAAGGCTGATGGCAGCGCGGAGCTACGGTAGGAGTCATCCGGGAGCGCTTACACGATGCCTACTCCAACATGCCTCAGGTTTGTTTTAGTAAATATGTTTGGGGCGTAGATAGAATAGCGCCCGATCAAGCCCACTTTGGAGTTATTATCCCCAGGAAGTAATCCATGGCGTAGCAGTAGAGGTATGGACAGGTATATGAAGATAGACATGATATAGATATCTACGGCTACTCGCAAACACAGGCAGTTTGATAATTGGGAGTCAAGCAGTCTCACATGATAAAATTCTACCTACATCCGCTGCACGGGAGGCCAATAAGGCTGCGTAGCCGTAAATATCTTGAAGAGACCTGGCGAGTGAAAGGCTGGCATGTAGCTGGTTGGGCAGCTATTAAGAAAGGAGAGGGCCAAAAAAAAAAAAAAGAAAAAAAAAAAGGAACTGCCCCTCTGAGCTCCCCTCTGAGCTCCCCTCCCCTCCCCTCCATCCTCTCTGCTTATCCCCGAATCTGGCAAAGAGCAGAGTTTCATATGTCCTACACATACGTAACGCAAGTGCCTTAGATCTCAGCACTCGCTCGTATCAGGCGTCCGGCCTGACTCACCACACACGACAGCGACAGTAGGGCTATGCCGAAGGACTCACGCTACACCGTTCGGGTAAGCCTGGGCAGATGTAAGAAAGTATACAGTGTTAGCATCCTTGGAGGGGAAAACAACATCTTGTACTGTAATGGAAATAGTCGACGCAATCGGGAGAAAACAAGAGGCACGATATGTCCAGATTGCCCACATACGAGATACTGTACATAACAATCTACAACGTAGCAGCAGTCTAGCAGCGAACCGGCCTGCCCTGCTGCGTAGATACCCAGTTCGCCCAGTCTTCAGTCCTCAAGAGAACCACATATGTACATGCAGACATGATGCAAAATGCCAATATCCCTGAGGAACAAGTGCTTTGTTTTAGCTTAAAAATTTTTAAGCCAATCAGTCTCGCCAGGTTGGCAGATCCAAATACCCGCGTACTCAGAGACTTATGGACCTAAGCAGTACTTATGGACCAAAGCAGGCTAAGGCGAGGCAAACGAGGCAGAGGAGGAAAAAAAAAAAAAAATCTGTTTGTGAATTGGGAAGGAGGGGTAAATGGTGTGCAATGGGCAGGCAAGGCAGTCGCGCAGTCTGATAAAAAAAAAAAAAAAGGGCACTGAGGAGGGGCAAGAGCCCCCCACAATCAAAAATTTGGTCGTTACTGCCTTAGCACTTGGCCCCTCTGGCGCTCCAGAAAATAATTTATAAACCCGCCCACACATCCTCGCACACTCTTCTGATTCTTTTTTCGTTCCTCGTCTCGCACACCGTTAATCGTAAAGCATTAACACCTGCTGAACGTAAGAAAACTCCCATCTCTCCCTCTTTCCTCTTTCCATCCTCATCTCTCCTCCATCCATCTTCAACAACTTCAACACCATCAACCGCTCTGTCGTACTGACTACTCGCAACGCAGCTTTCACTCGTCTCCATCTGCTTCAGCTACAGACAGACAACAAACACTCACACAACAGACACGGTCTCCTATCGCCAAAATGGGGTATGTAGATGATCCTTCTTCCCCATCCCATCGCTCCATCGCGTCTCTCGTCGCTAACAGCCGCGTAGTAAGGACGACAAGACTCACATCAACGTCGTCGTCATTGGCCGTAAGTTTGATTGCCTTCCCTCACGTACATGGTCGACATGATCTAACAGCAGCCTCCAGACGTCGACAGTGGCAAGTCCACCACTACCGGCCACTTGATCTACCAGTGCGGTGGTATCGACAAGCGAACCATCGAGAAGTTCGAGAAGGTCAGTACACATCTACTATACTATTCACACCTGCAACACGATATCCTCGAGCTCGTTCAGAGTCGACGAGATGGCGTCTTTCGCCTCGACTTCTTTGACGCCCACACGGGCTGTGCTGCCCTTTGATCTGCGCTGCCCCTCTTCTTATCTTTCCTTTTTCCTTCCCCCACCGAGGGGCACAAAAATTTTCCCTACCCCGCTCTGACGTCCTGCACCAAATTTTTTGGGTTGGATCGAAGCCCTTGTCTACGCCCATGGTCTGGCCCATGCTTAGGCCCATGCCCACCCATGTCTCCCCTATGTCTTTACCTATGTGGTATATTCACCACGTGCTATGTGCCATACACTCACCATGTCGCTATACGATCACGACCAGTCGAGACGTTCGCTAACTCCTTCGACAGGAAGCCGCTGAGCTCGGCAAGGGTTCCTTCAAGTATGCCTGGGTCTTGGACAAGCTAAAGGCCGAGCGTGAGCGTGGTATCACCATTGACATTGCCCTGTGGAAGTTCGAGACTCCCAAGTACTATGTCACCGTCATCGGTAAGTCCAGTTGTTTCGCTGCTACCGCTGCTGCTACCAATCAGGTATGCTAACCCCGTTTTCCTCGCAGATGCCCCCGGCCACCGTGACTTTATCAAGAACATGATCACGGGTACCTCGCAGGCCGACTGCGCCATTCTCATCATTGCCGCCGGTACTGGTGAGTTCGAGGCTGGTATCTCCAAGGATGGCCAGACCCGTGAGCACGCTCTGCTCGCCTACACGCTGGGTGTCAAGCAGCTCATCGTCGCCATCAACAAGATGGACACCACCAAGTGGTCCGAGGACCGATACAACGAGATCATCAAGGAGACGTCCAACTTCATCAAGAAGGTCGGATACAACCCCAAGACCGTTGCCTTCGTCCCCATCTCTGGCTTCCACGGTGACAACATGTTGGCTGCCTCCACCAACTGCCCCTGGTACAAGGGCTGGGAGAAGGAAGGTAAGGGTGGCAAGGTCACCGGTAAGACTCTTCTTGAGGCCATCGACTCCATCGAGCCTCCCAAGCGTCCCACGGACAAGCCCCTCCGTCTTCCCCTCCAGGATGTCTACAAGATTGGTGGTATCGGAACTGTCCCTGTCGGCCGTATCGAGACTGGTACCCTCAAGCCCGGTATGGTCGTCACCTTCGCCCCCGCTGGCGTTACCACTGAAGTCAAGTCGGTCGAGATGCACCACGAGCAGCTTTCCGAGGGTGTCCCCGGTGACAACGTTGGCTTCAACGTGAAGAACGTCTCCGTCAAGGAAATCCGACGAGGAAACGTTGCCGGTGACTCCAAGAACGACCCTCCTGCTGGCTGCGACGACTTCACTGCCCAGGTCATCGTTCTCAACCACCCTGGCCAGGTTGGTGCTGGTTACGCCCCTGTCCTCGACTGCCACACCGCCCACATTGCCTGCAAGTTCGCCGAGCTCCTTGAGAAGATCGACCGACGAACTGGCAAGTCTGTCGAGAACACCCCCAAGTTCATCAAGTCTGGTGATGCCGCCATCGTCAAGATGATCCCCTCCAAGCCCATGTGTGTTGAGGCTTTCACTGACTACCCTCCCCTGGGTCGTTTCGCTGTCCGTGACATGCGTCAGACCGTCGCCGTCGGTGTCATCAAGGCCGTCAACAAGAGCAGCAAGACCGGCAAGGTCACCAAGTCGGCTGCCAAGGCTGCTGGCAAGAAATAAGCTTGTCCATCATAAGACCAGTCACTGGCCGTTGGACAAGTCACCCCTTCGGCTGTCTCGGATCCTTCATGACACGACCATGCCTCTACGAATCTCCTTTGCTTTGACACGATCTGTTCTCTGACGTTTGACTTCAGAGCGCAACGAGAGGAAGGGTTATGGGCATTTCCGCAACGAAGCTTTCTCATCTTGTGCTTGTAGTAAAAAAATAGAGTCATAGACCGTGAAATCCCCGTCTTGATGCAACGTGATCCGCGATACGTGATGTAGTAGTCACCTAACAGATGCGATGGCCCTAGTCTATTCTCTCGTAGCCTGTCTCTAATTGCTTTGAGGGTGGTGCCCAATTCATATCAATCACATCGCATGTTGGGGTCATTGAGTGAGTACACATTGGAATATGAAGATACGCAGAGTAGTGGTTGGTATGTTGTTCGATTGGTCTAGCTAATGTACACTTGGGCTGGCATGGCCATGCCATGACTGGCTTGTAGGTTAATACTCCCGGATGGGCGGGTGATTAGTCCACAGCGCATTCGTCCTCGCAAGCTTCTGGCAAGTAGCCAAGAACATGACGTGATACTTGGTGACATTCATCTCGTCCCAAGGACGCTCCTCGCTGAATGCAGGCTCGACGGTAAGCTCGGCTCTGTGGCCGCCTCCCAGCCCGGCGTCGATGGACGTGTACGTTAGCAGGCACCCTTCGTGGGGAGTCGAGACGGAGCGGTGCACCTCGACGCCGGCGACCGTGTAGTGGGGGCCCAGGACACCCGTGCGTTCCGGCATGGGATAGTCCTCGTCGAAGAGGCGGACGGGGATGGGGAAGCGCTGGTGCGCCGGGACCTCGAGCCGGCCGCTGGCGAGGTCGAGGCGCGCGGGCTTGAGGAAGTCGGCGACGGGCTGCCAGGCGGCGAGTTCGGCGAGGTCGCCTTCGAGGTTGTGGTACCGCGTCTGCGCGTAGCGCAGGTCGACGGGCGACGTGGGCAGCATGACGTCCGAGTACTGCATCTCCCTGAGGGCGTGCACGCTCTCGACGCCCTTGACCTGGCCGCCCTGCACCGCGAGGCGGACCTCAAGCACGGGTGCGCCTTGGACGATGGCATTTTCCACCTTTTCCTTCTTCTTCCCCTTGGGACGGGTTTGTTGTGTTGGGCCAGCGTCGAGGGGTCTGGTAGGCCAAAAGCGGATGAGTATCGATCTTTTCGCGTGCATGGGGACCGACCTGTTGCTCGTCTCGAACTTGGCGAGCTGGAAGGGGTGGGGGGCAACAGGGGCGAAGATGCGCGGGTGGTTCACCATGCCGAGCATGGGCATGGGAGGAGGCGGGTGCGCCGGGTTGTATCTGTGCAGCAAGTGGCCGAAGCAAGCCGTCGTTCTCGTTTCGAGCCCTTGGGACCATGTCACTGGATAGACGGGGAAGCGTGTCTCTTGCACAAACTCTTTAGGCTTCTCGGAAGACGGGACCTTGTCCGGCAGCAGTCCTTTCTGTGGCTGGACAGGTAACGGGAGCCTCCTGAGCGAGCTCAGCTTTATCGCAGTGTCCTTTTCAGCGGTAACCGGAAGCGAGAGGCGAGCCCAGTGGACCATTCTGTCTGTCCACTCGAGCTTCTCTTTGTTGGTCGTGTCGATGATGAACCGGCTGTGGCGGTTATCGGCGAGGCCCGTGATGTAGAGATGAGATTTTACCGGCCTACGATTGTACGCGGTAAGTAATAGACGGAAGACAGCTTCGCGGGGGTCTTCGAGGCCCGCCGAGTCTCCGTCCTGGCTTGATTTGGTCTCGATCCAAGTAACATGAAGCTGCGAGGCGATGGTTAGCATAGAGGCGACAGGAGGAGGCTGCAAGCGACGTGCGAACCCTGTTCGTGGTGCTACTATATCTTATGTGCGTATTGGTGATACGCCCAACTTCTTCCAGAACCTCATGGTCGATGGGATCCGACGTCACCATTCGTAGCGGGAAGGATCTAGTCTCGATCTGGCGGAGCGTCTCGCGCAAGGTTTTGACCCAGACGGGAGCCTTTGTTTTGGTCGATACTATACGTATCGTGTTTTGCTTCCGTACAGCCTCGATCTTCTCACCACGATCCAACTGTACGTTGCCCATAGCGTGTGCCCCATGGCGTATGTGACCTGCACGGGACTCAGTGAGAATGTTTTCTTCTTCTTCTTCTTCTTTCCCGCTCAGAGAGAATAGGAGACGTACGCATAATGAGAAGGAATTCGTAGTTTCGAATCTTGATGTGCGTCTCGCCGAGCCCGCCATTTAGCTCCGCCATGGAAAGGCCCCAGCATTCCCGCATGATGCGCAGCGCAAGCTTCGACTTTGCCGTATCCGTGTCGGTTGTGTACCCAAACTGGCTAGGTCCGACTTCGATCGGGATACTCTGCTGGTCGCCCAGCGGCGCCCAGGGGCTGATGTTCTTGATCCAGCTATCCTTGGACAGTGGCTTGTTTGTGACGTGTTCGAGGTACGCAATAAGCTGAATGCTTAAGAAACCGTCTGCCAGTTGGTTCTGGATGTTTCTGAATTCCTTTCCCGAGAGGACCGTGTCCGTGCTGGGCCGCAAGCCGTCGATGTTGTCTCGGACTTCTCTTGCGGTAGGTGGCTGTTGTTGGTTGTCGAGTAGAGCCTCAATATCGACAAAGCCCTGGTTAGCCTGGCCGCCTTCTGTGTCTTCGTATTCTGGCATTCGACTCGTCCTCTGAAGAAGGCCGTGGTCCTTCATGACAATAACTTGGCCAGGTTTCCCCATTATGCCCATATCAAGTCCTTCAACGCCTTCTGTGAGTAAGCGACCGCCAGCCAGGAGTTTCTTGAGACCCTTCTTCCTGAGTACATGTCTTCCGCCGGCCGGAGGCTTCGCGTCTTGCGTCTTGTTCTTGCTGTCGTCATTAGGCCCATCGTGATATGCCTTGGCTAGCTCGGCTCCGAAGCGGTCGATCGACTCGTCAGCAAAATATCGTAGGCTAGGCTGGCCAACTTTGAGGATGTGACTGCGATTAGATGCTTGGAAGGGTCGCGTGGATTGACGGAGAAGACGCAGGCGACACCTCAGACAGATAGCGCCTCCAGATATACTTGAAGCAATCATGAAGAAGAAAGTAATCGTCGAGACGACTTTTTCCGCTGTGGCATCGTACTGTTCTATTGTATATGAACTTTTCTTTTTTACTATGCGCTTTATCTAATCTAATCGACAATGTTGATTTATCGATAAGAAAAAAACGCGGCTTTAGCTCCTTGCAGTTCTTTGCTTGGGTCAGACGCGTCACTTTTTCCAAGCCGCGTTTTCCATTTACCTTTGGTACATTTCTACATATGTGCCAGGCCAGACACCAACATTGAACCTACTTAGCAAGGTACCTGTGATAGCTCTCGCCCGTCTACTTCTAATCCGATACGCTACGGTCCCAACGTACCTCCTCGTATGCGTGTTCCAGATAGTCATGTAGGCAGTGGGACTAGCTTGGCCGTTACCTGATCCGTACTCACTTCTTGATGCCTATAGCGCTACAAAGCAAGGACCATACCTAGCTATGCCTCCCAATACGCAGTCCCGAAGACGGTCGAGAGCAGACCGCCATGGCGACGGTCAAGATTCCCGCCGACGCCGCCAATCGCGCCGCGACGAGTCAGACGATCCGGATGCTTCCGAAGCGGACCAAGATGGCGATGGCGACGTCGACATGGAGAGATCCGGCGACAGTGCAGAAGAACAGCTGATAAAGAAGCTCGTGCGATACGCGCTGGCATGCGAATTTGCGAGGATACCCATCAAAAGAGATGGCATTAGGGACAAAGGTGAGTTACGCGCCCGTGGCGTAGTCGCATATCCAAAGAGTCTACCGTACTAAATGGGCGGATACAGTCCTGGGGAATCATTCTAGATCATTCAGGCGGGTATTCGAGGGCGCTCAAGCTCAGCTCCAAAGAGTCTTCGGCATGGTGATGCTGGAACTGCCCATTAAGGAGAAGCGAACACTCAAGGAGAAGCAGAGTAAGACTTGCCACGGCCGTCGGATAGCCCAACTTTTCGTATCCCTCTGACTAGTCAATATATAGAGGCCAATGCTCGGAAAGCATCTTCTCAAAACACCACGCCGTCCCGACAGTACATACTGGTTTCAGTCCTGCCGCGAGAGTACAAGTCCCAATCCATCATTGCTCCGTCGCGGATACCCAGCACGCCCGAAGAGGCCGCATACGTCGGCTTCTACACCATGGTCATATCGCTCGTCGTACTCAACGGCGGAGAGCTCAGCGACACTAAGCTGAGACGATATCTGACGCGTCTGAATGCCGGGCAGAATTTGCCGATGGACAAGACGGACAACGTGCTGCAAAGAATCGTAAGGCAGGGCTACGTCGACAAGGTAGTGGAGAAGAACGAGGGCGACGACGACGCCGTGACCTGGTGTGTTGGACCTCGCGGAAGGGTGGAGGTGCCACCTGAGAGCATCGCTGCCGTCGTTACCGAGGTCTGGGGAGACGTGCCAAGTGACTTCAACCAGAAGCTCCAGAGGAGCCTGGGAATCCAAGACTTCCGTCAAGCCCAGATAGAGGATAGCATCGCCGAAGAATGATAGCTGAACCCATGACAAAAAAGAAAACCTGACCCCATTCACACGATAATTCCAAGTATTAGATGGATACAGACGGGCTCGTTTTCGCTCGCCTTTAACTTCGACTCAGCTCCTTGGGAATATGGAATGGACGATCAATGCTCTCTCTGTGCCCCGGAAAACCTCGTGCGTTTCGTCCCTGTGATGCGGCAGACGTATATGTGTGATATTACCGATAGCTCGCACCTGAGCTCTACTCATTGGGCTGCTCTCTGCACCGGCTCCTCGCCTTCTCGCGGAGGGGGCGGACCGCAGGGCTGTACCATCTTTCGTAGAAGCTGAGCTCGAACCTTGGCGGCTGGCTCATTCTGAGCGACCGAGATATAGGCCAGGTGCGGTGGGTGGCCGACGATGCTCGAATAAGTATCACGCGCAACATTCGTTCTCCATTCCCAAGAGATCGTGTCTGGGTGACCTGTTCCGATGTATTTCGCTTGGAGTCGCTCGAGCTCCTGCTGGGTTCGCAGTTTGTCGGCCTGAAAATAGTTAGCCTGAGAGGTGCCAGGGAGGATGGATATGGATTTGACCGACCATGGCTTTTCTTCTATCGTATCGTGTGGACGTGAAAGTGTTGTATCTTTTGTGTTCCTTTTCCTTTTGTTTTTTTGGGTGGTTGAGTGAAGGATGAAAAAAAAAAGATAGAAAATAGTGGTAAATCCCAGCGCTTGGACCCTTCTGGACCTCTTGACTTAGCCTCTAAAGCGCTAAGCATTACCTGCCTAACCTGTTAATCCCGTCCTGGGGGGCAGGGTCGTCCCAGGTGCCATCTCCCCAGCTCACTCACATGATATAACGTACACACTCCGAGTCAATCCCTTTTACATCTACTCTAAGATATTATCACGTCTACTGGCTAGATTACTGCGCATTGTGTATTGGCATCCTGTTCTGGCCACGAATTCCCGGTCGAAACACCAAGCTTGCAGTATATCGTTTACCTTATCCGGAGGTTGAACGCCGAGCTCTTGCGTCTCTCGCAGCAGCGCTCTAGAGGAGCCGTCTTACTGTTCCCACCGCGAAGCAAGGCTCTAGAGTCTAATAAGAGCGCAGTCTTATAGGAGCGTCCGGCATGTTGGAACCATGGGACGAAGTCATCTCCCTTCAGAAGGAACGTCAACTCTGCGCTGACGATGTGCAAGCCATCCAATCGTCCTGCGTCGAGGATCACGCCAAGAAGCACCCTATCGAATGTCCGGACTGCTGGAACCGTCTCGTCAACAGGATCAGAGACCGCTATCTAAACTCGGCTTCTAAGGAATGGTTCTCGGGTCGCCGGCCCTTTCTGCTTGAGCTTGATACCTTGTTCTCCAAGGCCTACGGCCGCGAGGTCGACTTCAAGGCTATCGAGCAGCGCATACTTGATGAAAAGAAGGAGTGGTACCGAGACAAGGTCAAAGCTCTAGGGCTTCAACACGCTACCAAGTTACCCGCGGAGGAGCAGGTTCTACAGCAGACGCTAAACGACCGCACAATTCCTATTGATGAACTTGTTTCCAAGCTGGGGCGGTCCTTTAGTGACGGTGCCGTCCAGAGCGAAGAGGCCTTTTACGGCTTCATGGAACGATTGAGGCTTGTCGACACGCCACAAGCACGCGTCGACGCCTACGTCGATGTATTCTTTCAGCCTCACCACGACCCCATCGGCGCCGCTAGGTGCCAGAAGCATATTGACATGGCCAGAAACGCCGTGCCGGTGTCCGATGTAATAAACGCCATGATCCGCGATCGGCATGCGGCCGAGCGTGACCAGAACGAGAAGCAGGTGCTCCACAGGCAGCTCGAGGCAAAGTTCGAGGAGCTGAAAAGAGCGAAAGCAGCCCACGAGCTTGACAAGTCCAAGAGAGACAAGGCTCGACAGGATAAAGCTAGAGCTGCGGCAGCGGTTGCTGATGACCGACCTCATCTCCCGCCATGTTTGCTATGTTCAAAGACGCCAGATCCGCAAGATTTCGTCGTTTGCACTCCGTGTCAAATACTGCGCGATTATTACGGCCAGCGAGTAGAGCCGGCGGTATACTGCTCCGAAAAGTGCGGGAACGAAGACTACGTAGGTTGGCCCTCTCTACCCGAGAAACATTCAGTTTGGAGTCTCACCGTCACCAGGAAGCACACGTCGCTGCCACGCATGAGTGCGCGTCCGGTCAGGGTTGTATTCAACTCAACGACGAGGATGTGGAGATGGATGAGGGTGGGAACATCTTGACATATTGTCGAGAATGTGTAGAGATACTCGACACTCCGTCAATCTTCTGCTCAACACGCTGCTTTGACGAGAACTTCCAGAGTCACCGTGAAAATACCCATCTACCGGGGCGGAAAGCCACGCAACACGAAATGGATGAAACAGGACAACTCGAGTTTGATGCCGAGTATGAGACGAAATACCGGGCTAGAAAGATCGAAGAGCACATAGTCACGTTCGATGATGCGATGGAAATGTGGCAGCAGAAGACGGGTGCCGCCGTAAAATAGCGGCTCAAGAGAAGTATCCGCGACGCTGTACCTGAACCTCACGTCTCACCCCAAAGCTGCAACTCTTATTAGACGTAAAGGGCTGCCTCTCGAGTTATCAAGATCAAACAGAAGCTGTACATGTATATAATGTATATGACATACGTTTAATGTTCACGATATCGGTAGGCTGATAGCCCTGAGCTTCGGATATAATAGAATTTGAGGTACATTAGGTATGTAAGTAGCGTAAATACGCCCCTCGGAAATGCCCGTATTAATGCATACATACGTTGATAACTCCGAGGTCACATATCGCCTTGCGACAAGACGTCTTTGCAGCTTCGGCGCCGATTGCACGATTCGACCGAGCCGGTGGAAAGAACCTATAAAGAGAGAAGCAAAAGAAAAAAAAAAAAAAAAAAAAAAAAAAAAAACTACAAGAGCTACTAGGCAGCTAGGTAACCAAGAAGGCAAGGTAGAGCCAAGCGCGAAACAAATTGAATCGCGGTCGGCATTTTTGTCATCAGTTACATCATCTTTTCTTTTATTCCACCTTTTTTTTCTCCCGCAGAAGCTCGCCCCTCGCAGTCCAATACACAGGCATTCAAGCTGAAACTTGGCTTCCGCTCCCGAACAAGCCCAAGCTATTCGCGTCATATAGCAGGTCGCAATGTCTATAGTCTCAGCCCTCAAGGGCGACCTGCCGCAGCAAGCTCGGTCGTTGGTAAGGCGTCTTTGTAATTCCAGCACACCGTCCGTGGCGACAGCTAACTCGAACCGCTGCAAATCTCTAGTACCGACAGCTTCTGCGACAGGGCGAGCAGTTCCAGGCCTATAATTTCAGAGAGTATGCCAAGCGCCGAACGAAAGACGCCTTCCGAGAGCATGTCAGCGTGGGGGACCCTAGAGAGATACAGAGCCTCATACAAAAAGGGCTTAAAGAGCTGCAGATGATGAAGGTGCGCATAAGCTACTCTTCTACCACTAGTCCAATTTTCCTGGCCATGGAAGGTATCACGACGCAATGCGATGCGATTCGAATATGATACGATACGACGAAGCACAATCAGCAGCAGCCTTGCTAACGGAACCGTCTCTCCTGTAGCGCCAGACGGTAGTCAGCCAATTCTACCAGATAGACAGATTAGTGGTCGAGGGCGGACTGTCGGTATGTGGCAAACGAGAACGACATTTATCCCACCTCGAGACAGAGGACTCCTCATGACAAGGGCTTGCTAACCACCAGCTACTCGTCATAGGGTAAGCAGACTGGGGGTTCTGGAGACATTACCCGACAGAAGGATACGGGGTAAGGATTGCCATCCGCTCCCACGAACACGCAGGCTTTAGCTAACTATACTAGATGGGACTGATGCTGTGCTGTGAGGTTCTCGTACTCTCAGCTCGGCCTTAAAGGCCCCTCGAGTGTGCCGGTGCGCATCTTGCACACGAGACACGCCGGCCATGTACTACTACATCCTCGGACTGCACATGAAGCAGTCATGTTGGTTCCCCAAGGTTCTCATTCCGCTCTTTCGGCTCTGTAAGAGCCCACCCGGCTTTCTATACCAGGCAAAGCATAACGAGCCCAGCTTTTATATCAGGCTCGGATAGGAAGAAGAATCCGGCGGTGTGAGTCAGGCAGCCGGGCGGTGTAAAATAGCTACGAAATCCGGAGACATGACAAGATTATTCGATTCTAACGTTGCCTGCTTTGAATAAACTCCTAAGCAAATTACATGCGTGCATGCTCTCTGCTACGCACCTAGCGTGTATATGTACCTAGGTACTTAGGAATGCATCTACCGGGTACGTTCCCAAGTATTCATAAAGGCGAAAGAATATTCAGCAAAGCATGGTAATGCATTCAGCTTGGGTTGCAGTATCGTATATGAGCATAGCTGTTTGTTATCTGCAACCACGCAGCCTCGATTGCTTTTGTCGCGCTCAGCTTCTTCGTCCATTCTGCGACGAGTCCCATCGCGATTTGAGCCCCTTTCACTTCGCGCCATTCGCTTCTTGGGTCAACCTGCCGCTTTAGAAATAGATCCCGATATTTCTTGCCACTTCTTTATTAGATAATTGATCCGTTACATCGTCCCCAGAACGCAGCACCTCGTGTCTAGCTGGGGTCTAAGAAGACGCGTCGACTGAGTCGCGCTGAGTGTATCTATGGCTCCCAATGTGCGAATATTCCAAGCTCAGCTAGTCGTTTCCGTTGGCTAACTATTTACCGACTTCAGTTCCGCCCAAATACCCAAACGCGACGTGGCAACCGTAGCGGATACGTAGAACATGACGACTTCGAGGGTATGATGCCTATTTCCTTCGCGCGTCCTCCGTCGAATGCGATAGCAGACCAGCGTTATCTAACTCCTTCTCATAGGATTGCCAGTCAGACAGTGGCGTCAGGAATGGGTGAGCATTGCGCCGCCGCCTCCTACCGACACGGCTCAAAAGAACGATGTTTGGGCGCTCGAACTGCCGCATGGCATGCCCAAGGACTCGCATCTACTGCCGACGCATACCCAAGAGCTACTTAGGGCAGCTCGCTCTGGGAGGTTGTACAAGCGACCGCCACCTACCGAAGAGGAAGAGGTTGACGCAGATGCCGCACCGGCCGAGAAGCCCGAGAAAAAGGAAGAAGACCCGACCTCGAAAGGGTTCCAGGTCAAGGTCTGGAAGCAGGTCGCTCGCAATGCCGAAGGGCCCACCGTCTCGCATTTGGCCAAGAGGAGAAAAGGTCTTGTCACGCTCTCGTCCAGCATTCCTGCAGGCCCTTCGTCTGGTCCCGCCATCGTGAAAGCTACCGTCCGCCGCGTCGACGCAGCCGGGAACCCCTATACGCAGGAGGTCACGTTGAACGAAGGCCAACCGGTTGAGGGCGAAATTATATCCACTACTGTGGTGCCGGCGCCCGCCGTGCCCCCCGAATGCGGATGCGTCTGCTGCTGCGACACCCGTGCGTAGGCGGCCGCCGCCACCTAAGAGAAAACCTAAAGGCCCAGGCCGAGGACGGAAAAAGAAGCTGCCCGCTACCAGCCAGTACGCGACCTGATGTATCCGTCACAGGCGCAGGAACCGCTACGGACGGTAACAATCCAAGCGGCCAGGGAATTGGTGTAAGTTTAACTCTGATCACTGTGCCTTACCTTACGTTGACTGTTGTTAGGATCTCAAACCAGGCGATCAATCCGAATCAAAGAACCAGGATAGCGAGATGGCGGGCGATGATGACGGAGACGATGGCGAAGACGACGGGGAGGAAGGCGAGGACGGCGACGAAGGAGATGAGGAGGACAGCGAAATGCCCGATGGCGAGAGCGGAGCAGGTTTGCGTGCTGAGAGTGAAGCCAAGACCGATCTTGTACCGGAGCCTTCGCCGTCGGTATTCAGGCTGAGCCCGGTGCCGACGCAATTCCCGCTGGGCCTCCCCCTGTTGAGGCAAGCCCAAGTACCAATGGCGGCGTCGCCGAACCTTCGTCTGCCGCAGAGCATCGCTTGCCCCCTCCCAGCCTCGACCTACCGCCTTCTGAACCCAATTTGCAGAGTAACCCGTCTCGCTTCGAAGGGAGTCCTCTCAAGAACGTTGTCGCAGTCGCATCGCCTATCGACGCTGTTCCGATACCTGTATTGAATGATGAAGGATTGGATCCAAGTGCTGGTCCATCGGAGGCACCCTTGGAACCAGGTCCCGTTCCAGCCGTCGAGGAACCTCCCCCGGCAATGACTCTGGATTTAGATAAGTCCAACGTGGATGTTGAGATGTGGGATGATCTGAATTCGGCACAGGCCGAGGCTACGGTGCAGTCTACAGCCAGCCAGGAGATCCAACAGCCAAACGACGCGGAAACAGGATGGGTACCGCCTGTGGCTTCCTCTGGGACTGAAGAGGTGTCTAACGCGCATCACTCGCCATCACCTACACCCACGACCGCGCCAGAAATCACGAGCACCGAGCAACCGATTGCAGATAGTGCATCTCAGACAGCCATGGACACGACCACTGACCCAGAACCCCTGCAACCCGAGACGGTACTGGAAGCGGAGATTCCGGAGCCGCCACTGGAATCGCAGCCTCTACAAGAATTTCAGGTATCGCAGGAATCAACCGGAAACAGAGGTGCAGCAATTGCTGGGTGAAGCTCCGGCAGCTGTTGATAGTGTTCCGGCTCCGGAACATGCTACCGTTTGAAAACGTTGATACCAAGACGGAGGCCCCAGTACCAGAGGGAGGGGCTGAGAAGGAAGCAGAGAGCCCTGATTTATTTAGTGGCCTAGAGGCAGCCTTGGACCAACAAGGCGAACCGAACGAAGACGCTGTTCCTCCAGAGACCAAGGCTGACGGACCACCTTGATAGGTACTCACGTGATGGTTTTGGACAATCCGAGGAACAGGCGAGCTGGAGCATACGAATCGGACCTGGGAGAGACGAAAAAGCAGGATATGAGTAGCCGTTTTTTGCAACAAGTTGAAGCTCTATGAAGCAGAGATCCAACCTGGGGGGAGTTATTGGGACTCCTGCATTCTCCAAAGAACAGGAAATCCCTAAGAAAACCCTGGGAATTTGCGGACTGCGTCTTCCAAGGATATATTGTGCTTCCTCGTCAGGCTTATCAGGGACTTTTGTAGCAACTCATCTTCACTTCTATACCCTAGCCAGACGCCAAATTATGCATAAAATATGGTTCATGGCCCCTACTCTGCTTGCACGCATCGAGGCGCGGAAGAAGACACAACATGTTGCACCGTGTTTTGCCCAGCATGGGATGTACGGATTACAAGAAAGGGATTGGAGTAGCTCATCCTGGACCGGTACTGGCCGGCATCAAGATGTTCCCCGCACCGACCAGATCTCCGGAGCTAGTCCCCCCCTTTTTCTCTTTAATCTATAC
>JAJJXE010000029.1:0-15412 GCA_022432365.1 Hypoxylon sp. FL1284
TATAATGATATTAAATAATTAATTATTAATTTAAAAAAATAATAAAGTTTTAAAATTTTTTTTAAAAAAACCCGATAATATTTAACATTATAATTAATATATTAAATTAATAAATAAAAGATAATAAATTAAGTTAAATTAACTTAACAAGTTAATATAACAATTTTTATAAATTTAAAAACTTTTAAAATAAATTTTATATTTTAACGTTAATTCAATTTATTATAAAAACTAATTAATAACGATATAATATCTTATATATGTATATATTATTATTAATATTTCATTTAATAAAATTTAAATTTAAATTATTAGTTTAATAATTTTATAACTTTTTAGTAAAAAAAAAATAAAACAAATTATAATTTATAAATTAAATAATTATATTATAAAAAGATTACATCATTATATAATTAAACATTTAATTAATAATAATTAATTAAAATAATATTATTAATTTATTTTATTAAAAATAATTTAAAATAATTTTTAAATTTCAAATTTTTAATTAATAATTAAAATTATTAACGTAAATAATTCGATATGAAATTTTTATATTACTTTTATAAAATTAATTTATAATAAACAACCGTAAAAACGAAATTATTTCAATAGAAAATCTCTTATTATAAAATAAAATAAAAACCGAATAAAATATTTTAAAAAATTTAAATACATATTATTAAAAAATAAGTAATTATAAATTAAAATAATAAATTTATTATAATTTTAAAAAGTCTTACAAATTAATTAATAATTATTTTTAATTAGTTTTATTATTTTATTAAAAATTAAATTATTTAATTCAACGTATATATATATTTAAAAAAAAGTAAAATAAATTTATATAAAAACGAAATAATAAAAATTAAACTTTAAATACTCATTAATTAAATTTTAAACGATAAAAGTTTTTACTATTACAATTTAATAAATTATAAACTAAAAAAAAAAACCTAATATGAAATATAACCAATATAATTAAATAAAGGCTAGTTAGATAAAAGGTTTATTTAACCGATTAAATAATTAAGGTTATGTAACATTTTTTGCTACCTTCGCTACTTTTAAAGCCAAAAGCGTCGCTATTTTAAAACCTTTTAACGTTAAAACGCCTTAAAAAAAATTATAAAATATATAAGAAAAATCATTTCTTTTATTATCTTAATTTTTTAATTATTAACTTAAACTTATAATTATACTTTAAATATAAAAAAGTAAATTTTATAAATTAAATTTTTTAAATTTAACGTTGATATTATTTTTAAACCGAAACCCTTTTTTTAACTTTTATATTAATAAGGCTTATAATATTTTAATAGCTTTTTAATTAATAATAATAAATTTAACCAAGTTGAATAATTAATATAAATAACATCTTTATAAACTAATTAATAAAAAAATTAATTAAGCAACTTCATAATTTAATATAATATTAATTATTAACGTAATTTATTAAATTATTTAATAAAGCGTTTTAAATTATATTAAAAAGAATTTTAATAATAAATATAAAAAAGTAAAATCTTTTTAAAAAAAAATAACCTAACTAACATTTCAACTTATTAATTTACTAGCAACCTTTAAAAATCTTTCATTAATTAATAAAATACTTTAATATATTAATAATAGAATTATTACCTTTAACATTTAAAAATTTCAAGTTTTAAATAATATAAAAAAAACATTAACGTTTTTAAAACCTAATTAAAAAAAGCTTTAATTAAAAAATATAAACCTAAAGCTTCTAAAAAATATAATAAAACCATTAATTTTAATAGATTCATTACTTAATTCCAAGCTTATTTCAAAGTTTATAAAAACTTTTTTTTAAATAAAAATGATAAAGTTTTAATAATTAAAGAATTCTTACTTAAAAAAAAACCTTAAATAATTTAAAATATAACAATTTTAATAATATTAAAAAAAAACCTCTTACATATTTTTAAATTATAATAAATTTATAAAAAAACTTTATAAAATATATAACAACTTTAATAAAACCCAAATCGTTAAATAAAAAATATTATAATTTAAATAAAACAAATTAACATTTAATTACATTATCAAATTTAAAAAATACACCATTTAAATTAACATTTTTATAAATGGATTATTTATATTACTTTATAACAAACTAAAGTAAAAAATTAAAAATAAAATATATAAAATAAATCGTTTTAAAACTTTTAAAAATTATTATAAATTTATCGTTAAAATTAATAACCGACAGTTTCAAAATAAACTTAAAAAAAGAAACCTTTAAATGCTTTTTTATAAAAAAAAAGAAAAAAATCTTTAACAAAACATAACATTTAATATTTACGTTAAACTTATAAATATAAATTAAATACGCATCGGCAAAAAAGATATAAACCGGCTGAAATATTACAATTTAAAAAAAAAAAATTATAAAAGCTAGTATAAAAGTTTTAAAAAGTAAGCTAAAATTTTTAAAAATAAAAAAAAGAATTTTACCATTAAAATAAAACCAACCCTACAAGTTAATATAATACAAATCGGTAAAAAAAGCCTTAATAAAAAAAAGAAAAAGATAAAATTATTAAATTAATAAAACAGTTTAACTCTAACTAATTTATCGTCTGTAATATTATAATAACATTAATATTTTAAAAACATATTTAATAATAAATTTAAAAAAAAGCTATATATAATTAACGGCTTTTAAATTATTAAAATTAAAATCCATTTATATATAAAAAAATATTTAAAAATTAAAAAACCTACCTTTTATTATACCTTTACTTATATTAAAATTTGTTAAATATAAAACCAATGTAAGTAAAAAAGAATAAATTTTTGTTTTAAACATTTTAAAATAAATAAACTAATAAAATAAGCTTTTAAAAAAAAAGTTTTTAAAAAATAAAACGAAACCTGTTAAAAAATATATAAATAAAACAAATTAATTAAAAAACTTTATTATTATAACCATATAAAGATTTTATAAATCTTTTATTATATTAACATTTATTTATATTATATATTTAATAAAATTAAAACTTTTTTTAACTATATAAAATTAACCATTAAAATATAATCTATTAATAAAAAAATATATAAAAAATATAAATAAAGTTAAAATAAAAAGTCGACATTATTTAACCACATTTTAAAAAAATTAAAAATTAAATTTAAAAATAAATCAAATGATTAAACTATATTAACATTAAATGCAAAATCCATGTAAAATTTAAAACATTAAAGCTTTAAACTTTTAAAAAATATTATAAAATTAATAATTTTAAATTTAAAATTATAAATAATAAAATTAAAATTATAAAGAAAAGTTATAACGCTTTAATATAATAGCAAATTTATTTTTTTAAAATATTATTAAAAAATATAAATAAAAAAGTTAAAAAGTTTTATTAAATTATTTAAAAATTAAAAAGTGCATTTAATTAACTTTATAAAAAGCTTTTTCAAAAATGAAAATAAGAATTAAATGATCTTTTATTTATAAAAAATAAAAAGGGTAACTTATTAACAAGTAATAAATTAATTTAAAACCTTAATAAGTTTTATAAATATTTATTAAAAAAAGATATTTCAATAACTATAAAATGAAATAAATAAAAAATGTAAACAATGATTAATTTAAAATTAAAAATTAATTATATTCATCCTTAATTAATAAATTAATATAGAATTTTATATTATAATAAAAAAGAAATCTATTTTACATAAACAATTAAAAAAAATTATCTATTAATAAAAATAAATTTATATAAAACGAAATTATAGATTTTAATATATAAATTAATAATCATTTTAAAAACCTTTCGTTTAATATTATAAAAATTAAAAATCAAATCATTTTTAAATTACTTTGATTTAAAGTTAGCAACCTTTAAATCGATTAAATCATTAATATAATATAATAGAAATTAACATAAAATTAAAAAAAAAAACCAAACCTAATATTTAAAGCTTTTATAAATTATAAAAAGATAATATAAATTACGATAACATTTATTAATAAAAAAGAAATTATTAAAAAAACTTCAAGCTTAAAACTTCATAAAATGAATAAAATATTTAAAAAATTTAAAATAGAATTTTTCATAATTTTTTAAAAAGAAAGATTAATAATTATAAGTTTATTTAATTATATAATATATAATTATAAAATTCCATTAAAAAAAAGATGGTAATTTTATTTTAAATTAATATATAAGTTAAATTAATAAGTATAATAAACGTTAAATAAATAAATTAAAAAAAACTTAATATAATAATTTATATGAAAATTTAAATTAGTAACGAAGTATCTTATATTAATAATATTAAAAAAAATGCAAATGACATTTAAAAATTTAACAATAATAATAAATTAACATTTTAAATAATTAATAATTATTAATTATTAAATGAAATTATTATAAAAAATAATTACATATTAACCTTATTTAAATATATAAAAAAGCAAACTAATAAAATATATTAATATACGATATTTAAAATTATAAACGGATATTATAATATTTAAATAGCAAAAAAAAAAGAAATGAAAGATAACATTTTAAATATATAACAAACATTATAAATATTTAATAATGTTTTAAAGGTTTATTAATGCTTTAGCTATTTTTTAATATATAATAATAATAATTTTATAAAAATATATTAACGTTTTTAGTTTTTATATTTATTAACGATATCTTTATATATTTTAATTTTTATAAGAAGTATTTTGAATATAAATAATTAATTTTATAAAAACTTAAAAAATATAAAATCATTTTTAAATTTAAAAAGTGTTAATAAAAAATATAAAAAATCAACTTTTTAAATTTACAATTATTTTTAATAAAATTTAACTATAAAAAGAAAAGTTAAAATAAATATAAAAATAAAGATTTGTCAATAATAATTTTTCGCTTTGAAATGTAAAAAAACGTTTAATAATTTTACAAATTTTATAACTTTTTTTAAAAATTATTTAAAAACTTTATAAATATTATTAAGGTTATAATAAATATTATATAAAAAAAGCGGCAACTTTTCATTCAAATAATAAAAGTTAAAAAATCTTTATAACTTTTAAAAAAAGCAATGATTATAAAATTAATTTGTTAACTTTTAAAATTTAATATAAAAGAACAAATATATATAAATATATTTAATTACATTTATATAAAAACCTTGAAATATTATAAAAACAAATAATAACATTTAATAGTTTATTATTTAAAAGTTTTTTAAAAACTTAAAGTATATTATTTAATATATAATAAAGAATTATTTATTATCATTTAAAGATTTAAATAATGAAAATCATATATTAACGGTATTTTAAATTCCATTATTATCTTTTTTAATTATAATAATTTATAAACCTTTCCAATAAACTAAAAATTATTTTTATATTAATAACATTAAAAAAAGTTTTTAAATAAATTTAAGTTTAAAGTTTATTATATTAAAAAGAAAAAAAATATATAAATAAATGCTTTTAATTAACGAAGATAAAACTTAAAAAAAATAAAAGAAAAATTAATAATTATACTTTTTAAAAAATTATAAAAAATATATTAAATTAAGTAAATTATTATTAATAAATAATAGAATTAAAAGATTTAAAATATCATAATAAATAAAAAAAAAAGGAAACTTTTCTAAAAAAAAAAAAGTATACGTTTATAATAAAAACAGATATATATTATAATTAATATAAAAACCTTTTATTTAAATATTTAAAATTTTTTAAAACTATTTAAAAACTTTGAAAAAAATCACAACTTTTTTTAATTAAAAGCTATGATTAAAAAAGTAATTAAAAAATATAATTTATATAATAAAGTTAAAATAATTAAATATAAACTTTTTAAAAAATTTAAACCTACAAAAATTTTAAAATAAATATAAGATATTATAATTTAAAACTTTATTATAAAATTATTTATATCAATAAATTTTATTAACAAGGTTAAATATAATAATATACAAGTAATAATTTATAAGCTTTTTAAATATAAAATTTTCTTTTTAATTAAAAAAACATATATAATAAAAAATCTAACATTTTTATATATATAACATTATATAATAAAATATAATTTATTATAAAAAATTATTTTTAATAAAAACAAGTTTTTTATATTTAAATTTTAAATAATATTAATAAAAAAGTTTAAAATTAAATAAAAGATATTAACAATTATATATTCTTAAATTAATAATTAAATAAAAAAGCTATATTAATTTATTAAATAATATTTATAAATTTATATTAACTATAAATAAAATAATTAAATGAAATAATTATTATTAATTTAATTAATATATAATAATTTAAATAATAAAAATATAAACATTATACCTTATAAAATAACTTATAAATTAAATAATAATAAACTTATAAATAAAAATTTATTATTATAAACATTATAATTATTAAATGTAATATTAAATCGCCCATGGTGTTTTAATTTGCGACGGTTGGTTTGATTTTGTATATTCGCAAACCGAACGCGTAATCAACGGTTACAATTATAACCTTTAAGCAATTTACCAATAATACAGGTTATAAACACCATCCAAACCAATAACTTTTCATAAAACATAATCCCAATATCAACAAATCATTGCATAAGTATAAAATCTGCCTTGTCGCACGTTACACACCTCCTTTTTCCACTTATGTATAACATGTACAATGCTTCGGTTCGTATTAAAATACTTAAACGTATAGGTTGCGGCTTCGTTTTCACTCTTTGTTTTTACCCTTATCTTTACATATACACGGACCGAAAACATAAAAGATTTAAAAATAAACAGTTTTATAATATCAAATTTGCAATTCAATTTTTAAATATAACCATTTGAAATTGTTAACCATAGTTTAAGTAGTAATAACATCTTTAGTTAATAACCAAACTACCTTGCCGGCAATATTAAAAACACTCCTGTTATTATAAAGTTATTTTTTCTAACTCTTTTTATGTTATTATTAATAAAGGATCTTATATTAAAAAACCTTTTCTATCTAATAACGGGTTAATTTTGATTAATGTTAAAGTTAATCTTTTTAACTTATTTATGTTATTAAATTAACAATGTTAAATTCGATAACCTTTTATAACGATTTTACTTTAATAATTATTACGTCGTGCAAGAAAAACATAAGAACGGTATATCATACTATTATATGCTTAAAAAGTGACATCGTAAAAAAAACATTAAAAATCCCCGATACTTTAATATAAAAAAGTACCACTTTAATATCGGTTACATTAAAAACCATTTCGCCGCTTAGCAATATTTATATAAAATGTAAAATAGATCGATATATATTAAAGGTTAAATGAAACAATTAAAAGGATTTTATAAAGAAATGTGAGATGAATTTTAATTTGATATAATACATTAAAAAGATTAAAAAGTTTTTTTTAACAAATTTTACAAGACCTATTTTAAAGACCTTATTTTATATTATAATAATATAAAGAGTTATATAAATGACCGGTTTAAAGTTAAAGTTTTAAAATACCAATTTTTAAAATTAAACGGGATATGAGAACTACCCGAACCTATATTAGATTAGATGTAAAAACACTTATATACCAAATAAGGTACGCAAAAAAAAAAAAAAAAAAACATTCTAACCCTAACCTTAACCTTAACCCTAACCCTAACCAGTATCTTCGCGATAATAACGCGGACGAAAGGTTAAAAAAAGAAATAACAAGGCAAGTTAAAAGATTCTTTAACACGATTAAAGTCATTTTATTTATATAAAGCAACGAAGATGTATAAAACAATTTAAGCAAAATAACAAGGTTTTTATTGTTATATAAACGGCTATTAAAACGCAACTTTATTTAATAATTTAAAAAAGTACATTATAATCAATGATATACCTTTTATTAATAAAGATATATTAAAACATTATAAATAAATTCTCGGTTATTAAAATAACTTTTCCGTTATTAATAAATATTTTTATAAGGTGCATTTTAAAATATAAAGTTTTTTATATATTTATATAATTAACGAAAATTTAAAAAACTACGATAATATTAACGTATAATGGCTAAAAGGAAATTATATCTTTATAAAAGTAACCAAACCTTTTTTTATCGTTAAAAAACCATTTAACATTTTAAATAATCAAGTAAAATAATTATTATAATTTATAAATAATATAGAAAATGATAAAAGTTTTAATTAAACCTTTAATTAAACCTTTTTTTAATATGTTATGCAAGTAATTTTTTTAATCTTAATAGTAAAAAAAACACTTTTTATTACCTTATTTAATTTTATAATAAAAGCCTTTAAAGTATAAAAAATATAAAAGATATAACGCATTTTAAAACCTTTTAATAAATTCTTTTTTACGTTTTATATAAACTTGTTTAAATCCATGCCATTCGGACCTTTTAAACTCTTTAAATAACTAAACATAATTGGCGTATAACGCGACTATTTATTAATAAAAAAAAGGACATAAAAAAATATAGCAAAAGCAACATTATATGGAGTTTTTTGCTTACGTATGCGTCAATCCACGTCGTGCCAATAAAAAAAACCATCATTTTCGTCTATTTTTAAAACCATGTAACAATTACAATCCATTTAAAAAAACACCGGTTGAAATTACATCTCGTTTTTCATTTGAAAATTTTAAACCTAATCTAATAAAACCCGTTCCGAAAAGCAATTATCAATTGAATAAAAAAAAAAGGTCGCTTATTCGTCCGACTTTAAAACACATGCTATTTAATTTAATAAGCAACGCCATGTTTCGAATCCATCGCATCAGTGAAGCTATTTTTATTAAAGTTAACCATAAAAGCGAAAAACTTTAAAATCTAAAAATAGGGATTAGTTTAAAACTTAAAAGGTTTAAACGTAATCATACGCATTAAATATATGCGAGATATATAAATTTAAAAAGATACGCGCATAACCTGCAAAGTTAAATTTTTCACCGTAATATTACAATCCTCCTTTCGAATTATTTCTATACCGGGAAGAAGTAACACCTTATCCGCTTTATCGGCGTAAATATCGTGCCGAACGGGCCGACTAATCCCGTCGTTAACCAATATAACAGTCTTATTTTTTCTATCCGTTTACGCAACATTAACAGCAAAAAAAATTAATATGCTAAACGATGCCTTTAATAATATTTACGTTAACCTTTACAATAACTTTAAATTATAATAAACATTAATAACGGCAGTAATAATAACGATGGAAATATAAACGGTAATAAAAGCGTTAATAAATAAGGCAAATAATAAAACGTAACATATCGAATGATCTTTTATTATAATAAAAAAAAAACGGGCAATATTAACGAAAACGATATATAATAAAATTTAAAAACGTAATGTTAATTTTAAAATAATAATAATATAAATCAAAATGGCGTAAATGATAATTAAAAAAAAAAAGAGAAAAGCTTGCTTAAACCGAATCTTAGATTTGCGTTTTTTAAATTGCGGCATTTTAAAAATCTTCTAATAAAAATAAGCAAATAAAGCAAAGGATTAAAATCTACCAATGCATTGGCTAAAAAGGAAAAAACCATGCCATATATGCAAACCAAACGAAATGAAAAATGTAACAAATTAAAATCTAACACGGTCTAAACGTTTAATTAAAAAAATCACTTTTAATATAACATAACGATTTAATCGCTATATTACATTAAAAGGAATACGTTCCTAGCAAACCAACATATCAAACGATGTTATAAAGGCATATATCACTTTTTAAAATTGGATATTATAATATATATATACATATGTATGTTGGTTGGATTTAATGCTACGTTATTAAAACTAACGACCGCATGGCTAACGATACGCCGTGTTGATATCTAAAAGCGGTTTAATATAAAATTAAAACATCAAAACATCGACACCATGGGCTGTAATATTAAAAGCAAAAATTAAAATAAAAAAGATATAATATTTTTAAAAATCATTTTAAAAAAACCTATAATTGTTATAAAACCGTATAATAAAATATTATAACTAAAAGAAAATTAAAAAATCAATTTTTACAAAAAAAATAAAATATATTTATTTTATTAAAAATAACATTTAACATTAAAAACTTTATAAATATAAATAAAACAACCAAATAAAAAATTAAACTTTAAAAAATTTAAACCATTTAAAGTTAAAAAAGTTATTTTAAATATAAACTACCAATTAACATTATTAAAAGATATATAAATATATTTAATCTTTTATATCTTTTTATTTAAATTAATATTATAAAATATAAAAATCGATAATAAAACAAAACTTAAAAAATAACCAATAAAATATAAAATAAAAAAAATTCTAAATATTAAAATAATTAATTAGCAATTACATTATCTAATTAAATAAAAAAAAATACCTATTAACGAATAACATTTAAAAATTTAAAAAACATTTAACAAATTATATAAAAAAATAAAAACATTTTTATTAAAACAATTCAAACCGGCTAGGTTAACCACTTTAAAAGAAATAAAAAAAACGTTTTAAAAAAAATTAACAAATAACACGTTAATTTAAAAATGCCTAGCCTTTTTTTTAACTAATTGATTAATTTTTATAACTTTAATAATATAATAAAATTTTGTTTTTTAATTTATTTAAAATATTTAAATCGAATAAATTTTATAATAACATTTTAAAACTTTATAATTATAAATTCTTACATTAATAATAAATTTATAAAGTTTTTATAATTAATTTATTTATTTTTATTTATAAAACAAGCAATATATTTTAAATGATTTATTTTTTTAAAATAGTTTTTAATTTGCTAAAATAAAATTTTTAAAAAAAATTAACATTAATTATAAAACGTATATAGGTTTTTTTAATAAAACATATTAATCATATTATTTTAAATAATTAAATATAATTACGTATTTAAAATTCTTTTTTATATAATAAATATAAAATATTATATTTATAATAATATTAAATTAATTAATATAATTAATAAAAATAAATTATTTAAAATAACAATTATATTTTATTTATTTTTATTTAATTTAATTAACGTAATAGCTTGTTCTTTAAAATTAATAATATTAAATATAACAAATCGATAAAAAAAAAGAAAAGATAAAAAGTAAGCCATATTTATATAAATAAAATTACTTATTTGTTTATTTTAAAAATTTTTATTTTAAAAAAAAATAACATTACAATTTAATAATTTATAAATTAAAAAAAAAAACTTAATATAAAATGTAATTAATATAATTAAATAAAAGCCAATGAAATAAAAGGTTTATTCGATTAATTAAATAATTAAAGTCACGTGATACTTTTTGCTATCTTTGCTATTTTTAAAAAGTAAAGCGTTATTATTTTCGTTATTTTTAAAATTAAAAGCGTTATTATTTTAAAGCTTTTTAACATTAAAACGTTTTATAAAAAATTATAAAATATATAAAAAAAAACCATTTCTTTTATTATATTAAGTTTTTAACTATTAATTTAAATTTATAATTATATTTTAAATATAAAAAAGCAATTTTTATAAATTAAATCTTTTAAATTTAATATTAATAAAACTTATAATATTTATTATTTTTAAAAATTTTTAAAACCCGTTTTAATATTAATAAATTTTATTATAAATAAAATTTATAAATTAATATTTTAATATAATAACTAATTAAAATTTAAAATAAATTATTATTATAATAAAAAAAAATTAAATACTTAATAAAATAATAAAACTTTTCGATTTTTATATATAATAAATTAAATAAAAAAAAATAAAAAAATAAAAAAAATGTTTTTTAAATATTAATTTATATTTTTAAAAAATAAATTATTAAAAAACATAAATTATTTTAATAATAAAAATATAAAAATCTTATATATTATTATATAAATCAAAATAATAATAAAATATAAATTAAAGATTTTAAATAATAATTAAATAATATTTAATTATTCTTATAAATATTATGATAATTTAAATATTTATAATAAAATATAAACATAGTTTTATAATTTAATTATATTTATAAAAACAAAGGTAAATGCGTTGTGCCACTTTCGGTTATGTATTTGCGCTGTGCCAGGTATGTACATATTTCGCGGTGCGACCTGCGCACTAGCAGCTGCCCCGCGAAATTTGCAGCAAAACGTGTTAGTGCTAGGGTCTGGCAGCTGGCCAGGTACGACTATTCGAGAAATTCGCAGATATTCCAGGGGGCATTCACAGCGGCCCATTTCAAGTAACTCAATTGAATTCAATCACCCCCTTTTCTCACAACGGTCGAAAAGGTGCATCCATTTCTCAATTTGTCGCTGAATCAAGCGCTTTCTAGTACCATCAACCACATCCAATTCAAGGGAGAATTCGTGGAGTTATTCGAATTCAAAGGGAGCTGGCAAAAGGCGCGCTGGCTGGCGAAAACAGCGATGCGCGTACGGTCGCAATTTCAGAACCTCAACTTTCGCGATTTCGCACGACATAATTCAACCACCAATTTAATTGAATCCACGCATCGCAGGATGATGCAACCTGATTCAGAATTTTTGCCATTTTTAGCTGTATTTTTTATATGTTTCATGCCTTTGAGCCATTAGATTTCACTGAATTATGTGGTCTGTAATGGGCCGTGGAAAAATGGCCGAAATTTGAGGTTCGCGGTATTCCCCGCCAGCCCACTAACAGCTGCCCATACAAAATTACACCAAAACGCGTTAACGCTGTGGGGGGAACGACACAGCGCATTTACCGTTCCTCATTTATAAATAAATTATTTATTATTTTTTAAATTAAATTCATTAAAATCTCATTTAATAATGATAAATAAAAATTATTTAATGAATTTTTTAAACGATTTAATAATATTGATATTAATTAATATTATAATAATAAAATTAATTTTATTATATTTTATATTTTTATTTAATAATAAAAAAAATATAATAAAAAATAATTATAATTAATTATATATTTAAATTAAAACGGTTTTTTATATTTAAATAAATTAGTTAATAAATCATTAATTTATAGATTATTATTTTAATTAAATTAAAAAATTATTATATTATAATATTTTTTTTATAAATATTTTAAAAAATAAATACAAAACATATATAAAATTTAAATATAAATAAATAAAAATATTAATATTTTAAAATTAACATTTTATTCATTATAAATAAATTATTATAATTTAAAATATTTTATATGAAAAAGTTATTAAAAAATAAATAATATTTATATTAATATAATGATTATTTAAAATCATTATTAAAATATTAAAAACGATTAAAAATTAATTTAAAAAAGATAAATTTTTCATTTTAAAAAATATAAATAATAATGATAAATAAAAAAAAAACCATTATATACATTTTTATTAATATAAAAACGAATATATATTTATTATTTAATATATTTTTTATAAATAAATTGTTAATATAATTAAATATAAAATAAAAATAAAAATAAAAATAAAAATTAATATTAATATTAAATTATAAGAAAAAAATAAATTATAAATATAATTATAATTAATAATATTTAAATTTAAAAAAGAATAATACGAAATAATAAAACATTTAATAAATATAATAAATAAATAAAATACATAATAAAAATATTAATAAAACTTTATTTTATAATATATTAATTATTTTATAAAATTTATAAATAATTATTCGCGAAAATTTTCTTTTTAAAAAAAAGATTTTTTTTTATAATTTATTAATATATTATATTATTTACAAATTTTAAATATATTTTATATAATACATATTAAAAAAAACTTTTAAAAATACTATCTTTAATAATAAATATAAAATATAATATAATTATTAATAAATAATACAAAAAATACATTTTTATATTTTTCTATTTAATTAATATAATAATAAGTTGAAAATATTAAAGTGAATAATGTAAGAAATATATTTTATAAAAATTTATTAATAAATATATAACAATGGAAATAAAAAATAAAAGAAAATAAAACGAATATATCAATTAAAAAAAGTTTTTTTTTCAATTATTTATTATTAATTATTACCCATTTATATATAGAAATATATTAAAAATATTTAATAATTTTAATTAAATAAAATAAAAAATATTATTTAAAAAATTTAATAAAATTTTAATTAAATAAAAAGTTATATAATAAAAATAAAAATTAAAAAAAATATATATATTAATAATTAAATTTTAAAAATTAAAAGTTATTTATTAAAGTTTTTTTATTTATATATATTTTTTTAATGGTTTTATTTATAAATAATGTTAGTTAAACGGTATTCGGTTTAACGTGCATTTTAATTTCACGTTAATATTTTTATTATAAATTTCCATATATATCTATTAATAATTAAATATAAAACACGCGGCGTTTTTAAATAAAATTATATATTTTATTATTAAATATTTTAATTTAATAGTTTAATTAGATTTAAAACTTATAATATATAAATAAATTATTAATTAA
Source organism: Hypoxylon sp. FL1284 (assembly GCA_022432365.1). NCBI lineage: Eukaryota > Fungi > Ascomycota > Sordariomycetes > Xylariales > Hypoxylaceae > Hypoxylon > Hypoxylon sp. FL1284. The sequence continues at coordinate 14,477 of JAJJXE010000029.1, forward strand.
AATTAAAAAAAATAAAACTTTTTATACCGGTTATGTTATTTTTTAATTAATGGTTTTTATTTAATTTAAAATTAAATATAAATACCGAAACATTAAAATAAAATAACGTTTAAAAAATAATTTAATTATTCGCGTTAATGTTATTTTTAATAATAACTTTTTTATATAAATATTTTTATAAATATATATATAATTAAATTATAAAATATATTATTTAAAAATAATTACTTTAATAAAACATTTAAAATAAATTATATTATTTTAATTATTTTTAATAAATAAAATAATTAAATTAAATTATATAAATCGAAATGGCTTTAAAAAATATTTATAAACTTATTAAAAATACGTATTTAATTAATTATTAAATTATAATATTAATACGTTTTATAACAAATTTCGCGGGGTAGTTATTAACGAGTTTATCATTTTTTAAAACATATATATACTTATATATCGCCCGGATTTTTAACGCAAAACATACCGCCCGGTTAACATTATTTTTATTCATATATTTAATATATGGTGTAAAATCTTTTGTTTAAAATTAATAAATCGCGTATTTTTTTTATAAAATAATAATTTTGAAAATATATAGTTATTTAATTAATAATTAATATTAATTAAAAACCTTTTTAATTATAAATTAAATAAAATAAATTATAATAATATAAAATTAATATTTATAAAATTATAAATAATATTAAAATATTATTAATAACGGTTTTTTATATAATATTTCTAATAATTATTTTATATTTTATAATTAAAAACGTTTATTTTTTAATTTAAATAATTTAATAAATGTAAATTTAAATGATATATAATCAAAATAAAATAAAAATTTCTTTTTATAAATTAAATAAATATAATTATACGATATTAAAAAGTATATAAAAAAAATTATAAATATAAATATATATAATTATTTTTATA